>OX246738.1:57871947-58161947 GCA_945910005.1 Isoperla grammatica
TGCCTATAAGGTAAGGCTATGTTTGTTGAAACTCAAAATATCATTTATTAATTTAAAACGAAAAGTAATGTGTTAGTATCAGAAAAAGCACTTCAAATTATAACAAAATTACGATCGAGGTGGGTTCCTATCCTCTTGTTGGCTGGTGCCTGAAAAGAAGGCTCTCATTCAATGTCACTTAAACCCTATTTCTCATTCTCCATGATCTGTCTCACCATTATTTTGTATCTGTCTCTCCTCATTCTCTTTCATGCCAGCCTTCGCAACCTAAATGCCTACCAAACCCCCATTCCCCTAGGCTCCATTCCACCCCACCCCTACTACCTCCCAACCCTCTAACTGGTGTGATGTGATGTGATGTGATGGATCTGATCCGGTTGACGTCATGTGACCTAGCTGTCAAGTAGGCCTACGTCGCAAAACAGATAATTGTAAAAAAATTACAAAGCTGGTATGTACTGTTTTGAAATTGTATCAACGTCCGGGTACCTACAGAGGAAGTAATTTTGTTACAGTTTACAGTTACTGTACACAATTACTACTGTTGGAATACTATCCACGACTGCAAAATGAGCACGTTGACAATGGAGGCGACTACAAATTCCATAATATGTATTGCAATCATTACAATTGTCATTTTGGAAACAAATATTACCTAATTCTTTCATGGCTTCCAAAATAACAACCGTATGGATATTTAATGTTGGAAACGGGGTCAAGATATAATTATATAGGCCTATAATGATTCCTTATTGGATTTTAGTAGGGATGACGAAACCCGACCTTTTTACGACCCGGGTAGGCCTACCCGTTCACAATACCCGCGGGTTACCCGGGTAGTAAGTAGGGCCTACCCTACTAAGTAAAAAATGTTTTAAAAATATTTTTTAATCCAAAGATTTTGTATTAAAAAATTAAAATTATTTAAAATACAAAAAAAAATTAAAATTAATAAATTAAATTAATTAATTTTAATACATTGAATTAAAAGTATAAATCAGGATGCCCAATTATCCACCAAACGTCTAATTAGTCGAACAACAAAAATACATGTCTCATTTTTCGTGGGTCAGAAAGACAGACACGTACTTAGCTTGGTAGCTGGTAGCTAGGTAGGAAACTATATACCCATACCAGTATATTGCGTGTGAGGAACTTGGTATTTGGGGTTTGTTTTTGTTGGTAAATTACGGATAAAAAATTTAAATTAAATAAACTAAATAATGGCTGACAAGGCCATCTTGGCATTTAAGAGATAAACATTTTTTTAAAGGGGCTGTTCTCGGGTAATCGGGTAATGGAACACATACCCGTACCCGGTTGGGTCGGGCGGGTAACGACTAACGAGTGCCCGTCGTCATCCCTAGATTTGAGCTTTTTGTTAGGTCCTTTGTCACACAATCAACAAGTAACAAGTAGGCCTATATATTGACCAACCCTCCAAAATTCTACTCGCTAGCTCGCAACTTGCGAGTAACTTTTGATAGGTTGCGACTAAACTTTCCCCAGCTGTATCACCCACCTCGTTGCGAGTACAAAGTAAATGATGCGAGTGGACAACTAGTGGATTTGTGGAGGGTTGATAATGATACTGACCATGCTCACATTCATTTAAAGTTCTCCTATATATTTCTGTGTCATTGCTGGTTTTGTTTGTTGCAGTCTTCGATGTACAAAAGTTGAAAGGAACATTTTTCGAATCGCAGCAAAAGATTGGAATTGTTCATTATTGGAGAAGATTAACCTTTCCAATTAGGCCAACAGAAATTACAATGGTTGACTTCAGGGTTGAGTGGTTCAAGGACAGAGTCCTGGCATTTATGTGTGAAGATGATGGTAATCTATTCAATGACATGTTGGAGGAAAACGACGGAGAGCTTGGAGACATGATGATATCATTTCTCGATGACGAAATTGCATCTGGCAAAGACCTGAGACGTCGAATATTTTACGTTTATAAAACATATTATGATAAAGTTATCCAAGAAGAAATTTTGGTTGAGGAAGAAGGTGAGAATTGATTCAGTTGAAATTTGAAAAAAAAATGAAAGTAAAACTAATAGACTAGGCTATTCTTTTTGGTAGTCATAGGCCTGGATGTTTTGTTTCACTTTCATTTGATGGGTTACATTTTTAAACAACTGAGCATCTAGGCCTATAGGTAGAGATCCTTGTATTTCGCAATGCGCGATAGCGCGAAATCACTTGAAACGTGCAGCAATTGAAATATGTTGGCATGACAGTCTGTTGTGAGTCCAAAAATAGTCTTTTTGAATCGCAAAATAAAACGAAATCCCGTGTATACGCGAAATAGCATAAGTTTACTGTTATAAAAACGAAAAAGACTGAAGCTGTTGAGTGGACGCGAAATCGCCGAATTTCTGTCAAAAAAGTAGGGCTGCCCAACGATATCGATAATTCGATACGATATCGATAGTAAAAAAATAATTCGATATCGATATAGAATCAATATATCGTACGTTTCGCGATATCGATCAAGTGTCAACTATCGTAAAAAAAAAAAAAAATTTCGCGGTGTTGTGCTTCTGCATTTTTGTGATACATACACTGCAACATTCGCGTTGGTACCTACTCGCCCTCATCGCCCGCCGGCCGGGAGTCTGTTGCGCCCGCGCTCGTTCTGCCAGTCTGTCACACTCACGTCACGTCACGCCGATCACAACATCGCTGTTTTGCGGAATCATTTTAAATAATACAACAAATTGACGTACATAGTAAAACATTTCGACGTTAAGTTATTCTTATTAAATGGTCATAATGAATGGTCTCTGGCTGGTTTGAAAAAAAAATTACGATATCGGCGATATCAATACCGAGTTTAAAAAATTCGATATCGCGATACGATATCGATAGTTACATCCGCGATATCAATATGAATTTTTTTTATCGTTGGGCAGCCCTACAAAAAAGTGATTTTCAACATTTTCTGCAGTGACTGCAGTGACCCTTCCCCTTCCACCCCTGCCAAACTGGCTCGCAACAGATTTTTCTCGTAGCTTTTGCGTCGACTGCATTCCTCATTCCTAGCGACAGCTTCCTTTTTTATCTTCTTTTCTTTCGCGACGATGTTGGCATGCCACATACGTTAAAATACTAGGTACAAATTAGATTTGGTAAATTAAAATTGAAACACCGCCAAAAAGCTGAAATTATTGCTCAACAGCGAAATTTGGATTTAATAAAACGAAATATGCTAAAAAATAAAACCATTTACAAGGATCTCTACCTATAGGCCTATTCAAAGCATCACATTTTACTTTGCTTCTGTTAATTTCTGTAATACATATACATATAATCTATTTAGAAGTGACGTAATCATTCGGTGAAATTATAAATGACGACTTGCACACTCAAATAATTGCTTAAATGCCCATTGGCCATTAGGTGGGGAAGTTAGAAGTTAGTACTAGGCCTAAATAGAGAACAAAAAAGTACTTTTTTTAACCTCTTTTCACTGTTACACCCGAACTAACTCCCGCCCCCGCCCGACATGTATGACAATAGAATTTGTGATCCATTGGGGCTCATATGCCTCAACAAACCTGATCTGAATGACTCGAGCAGGTTAACTGAAGCGATCCACATCAGTCGGTTGACGGGTAACTTTTCGGTTTAACCCGAATTGGTAGTGTTTGGGATTTGGCATCGATTGGCTAGAATGGTTTTAATTCATTGTTTAGAAGTTAGAACTGAAATTTTGAAGGTTACTGTTTTTTATTTTTTATTTAGCCCTACCATAAATAAAAATAAAAATATCAATCATTTAATAATGTGCAATAGCCTAATATTAATAGTTTTATAATAGGTGGCCAGCGATATCGATTATTCGATATGATATCTATAGGGAAAATGAGCAAATTGATGTTATTCATTCATTCTTGAACTGTTGTTATGTTGTTTTCATTAGCTTTGAGAACTTTTGGCCACAATCACAAAGTTCATAGATATGGACGCTAATCAACGCCTCATACAGAGCGTTTTCCTAGTGTAGATTGTATGTTAACACTCAGCAGCAGAAAACATTTGCACCTATATAAAATTAATGTTTGAACGAAATGTGTTCGATATTTTTTTCTACAACTTTAAACTTTATCCTATTATGCATATAACTTATGAGTACAAGCTAGCTCATACATACATACCATTGGGGGGGGGGGGGGGGGGGGGGATGGCGGTGAAATTGATCTCGCTTACGCATGAGAAATCACTAGAATCGGCTCTGAGAATAGTGTGTTGATAGCATAGGCAGTAGCTGTAGTGTTTTAGAGATAGTGCTCATAGGGAAAGTAAGTGGACCAAAAAACGAGTTAGGAATGGTCAAGGGAAATAACAAAGACAAATAACTAGGGTTGCCATTTGATAATCGATGTTTCGATCGATACGATAATTCGCCGAAATGATCGATAATCGATTCAGTCTTCCCAAATGGTTTATCAATATCGATAATCGATTGAGATTTTGAGTTTCATCTTTGATCTCGTGGTATGAGGTGACAGAATAGCAGCTCAAGGCATACAGCATAATACAAATATTATAGATTTTCCCCCGAAAACATGTACGTAGTGCATGATACAAGGAATTAAACAATGTACACGCAAATGGTCTACCCCCTATGCGAGAAATAACAATTTTGGTTCAATTGTCGATTATCGATCGATATTTTTTTAAAGTCGATTATCGTGATCAATAATCTATTTTACTAGCTCGATTATTGATACTGAAATTCATATCGTATGGCAACCCTACAGATAACGTGTTAAGATACTAGCAGAAGACTGCTAAACCAAAGAAGGAACAACCAACCAAAGATAGTGTTACAAAGTTACATCTTACAAATTGCGTATTTTTACCTTTTGGTTCATACTGCCTCTCTGACGTCATATGACCTAGTTAGTTGTCGAATACGTCGTTAAACAACATCAACATACTGCTGCCAAAATGTGGGCATGAACCAGCCGACCTCCGAGAGTAGATCGGTTAGATCACTGATCCGACAAATCCTAGAGTTAACCAGATCACGTTCGTTAACAAACAAGAATATGGATTTGAGCAACCTGATCGCGTTTATCGATACATAAGATGTTTCGTGATCGGAGTAACCCAGATCAAGTTTGCATAAGAAGCGCCCTTGCTATTCTAGTTCCCATTCTCAGTTTACCTTTTGTCCTAAAACCAATAATTGAATTGTTTCTCATGGTCAGTTTCATGCTTTACTACTGGCTTGTCCAGCTTTTTGGTCCAGATATCATGCCGTGGCCCTTTAACTGTTATTCTGGCTGTGGTGGTTAGCCTAATGTATCCATCTATTTTGTTTTTAATGTCAGATCAAAATTTTAAAACATTTTGATGATACATTTCTAGTTCCAAGACCGCCTCCTCCAGAACCCGAAACTGAACCCGAAACAGATGAGCTAACATCGCCTCGTACTAAGAAAGGCAAGAAGGGTAAGAAGAGTGGGAAGAAAGGGAAGAAAGGGGGCAGTGCAAAGAAAGAGGGCAGTGCTAAGAAAGAAAAGAAAGATAAAGGTACTTGGAACCAAAAATATCTGAATATGTCTGTAGTATAATTTGATAATTTTTCATTTTGTAGACTTAAAAGAGATTTAATTCAGAGGTGAACTATTAGAGGCTAACTACCTTGCTTTTTGTTGTTTGGACTTTCATTATTTTACATGCTCAAATTGTAGTGAAGTACACTAACTCCTACCATTTTAGGTGGTAAAGGTGGCGGCGAAAAAAAGGCAGATGTCAAGAAGGGAGGAAAAGGTAAACATAAGAAGGGAGAGGGGGCCGGCAATGATGGTGAAGGAGCAACAACTGATGGAGAAGGAGGGGCCACAGATGGTGAAGGAGGAGCCACAGATGGTGAAGGAGGAGCCACAGATGGTGAAGGAGGGGCCACAGATGGTGAAGGGGGTGCTGGTGCTGTAGGTGGTGAAGGGGGTGAAGGGGGAGCTGTAGGCGGTGAAGGGGGTGCTGCAGGTGGTGAAGGGGGAGCTGTAGGTGGTGAAGGGGGTGCTGCAGGTGGTGAAGGGGGAGCTGTAGGTGGTGAAGGGGGTGCTGTAGGTGGTGAAGGGGGGGCTGTAGGTGGTGAAGGGGGAGCTGTAGGTGGTGAAGGGGGAGCTGTAGGTGGTGAAGGGGGTGCTGCAGGCGGTGAAGGGGGTGCTGCAGGTGGTGAAGGGGGAGCTGTAGGGGGTGAAGGGGATGCTGCAGGTGGTGAAGGGGGAGCTGTAGGTGGTGAAGGGGGGGCTGCAGGTGGTGAAGGGGGTGCTGTAGGTGGTGAAGGGGGAGCTGTAGGTGGTGAAGGGGGTGCTGTAGGTGGTGAAGGGGGGGTTACAGAAGGAGGGGCCACAGGTGGTGAAGGGGGGGTTACAGAAGGAGGAGGGGCTACAGATGGAGAAGGGGGTGCTACAGATGAAGAAGGGGGCGAGACCGAAAGTCCCACGGAAACCGAAACAGAAAGTCCGGCCCCTACAGACACGGAGAGTCCGTCTGAGGCAGAGGACAGACCTGCAGAAGGCGGTGAACAGAAGGACAAGGAGACTGGAGAGATCGTGGTGGAAGAAACAAAAGATGCTGCTACCGAGGAAGGTGCGGTAGAGGGGGAGGGAGAGAACAAAGAAGAAGCTGATGTGGAGAAGCCCGGGAAAAAGAAGAAGGGCGGAAAGAAAGGTCGGAAGGGAAGTGGTAAGAAAGGGAAGAAAGGCCGAAAAAGCCCTCGAACATGTAAGTTAAGTCTTAGATTGAAATTTTGAGAATTAACTGTATTTAGTTTCATGTATGTCTCATAAATCATAATTTTGTTTAGTGGTGGAACCTGAACCTGAACCAGAACCTGAGCCTGAGCCTGAGTATATCTGGGTTACGGTAAGGATAGTTTTACGAAGTGGCACTAGCTGATATTTTGCAGGCCTATTATACTATTCCTCATTTTAAGCATTAAATTGGAATGGAACCTATTTTATTACTATCATGTGTTTTTAAAGTACAACCTTTACAGAAATGTACATATGAAGATTTTTAAAAGTGTGTGGACCTAACTGAAAGTAGTAGGACTGTTACAGCTGTCAACGTAAATAGTGGATAAGACAGAAATGTTCTTTAACCATACATTTATTGTTTCATTTCATTTCATTTCTTAGCTGTATAACCACAATTCAAGATTGTATGTACATTGTCAAGATGAGTTAAATATTACATCATAAGGTCGTATAGGCCTTGAAGTCATTGTATGGCTCATAGCTTGGTTCCTGGACCGGTGAACTTGGCTACATCATAATATTGCTCCGCTTTCAGAAACATAGTTATTTTGCGTTTGAATGTTCGTATATCTGGGGAGTCTTTGATCTCGTCTGGAAGCTTGTATGTGTTATGTGTACTTGCCATGTTATTGTCTAGTCTCAATCAACTATTGACATTGTCCATTAGCTATGTTTACATGGGGGATTGGGTTCGGGGTTGAGTTCGATTTTTGGACTCGGTACCCCTTGGCAGCTCGGAGGCAATGAGACTGGTGAATTCCAGAATTAGGAAATTTAAAAAAATATACCAAAATTACAGAAATGTAATTTAATTTAATATGTTGTTGTTGTTTGTTGTTAACTCTTGGCGAGTCAAGATGCTACTGCACAACCACTATACTGGCATTATGTATATTACTTTATCAGACTGACTTCTACGATTAAACAGAATGCCTGTCACTTTCTTGCACTTGTTCCACTTCCACTTGCTTCCAATACAACACAACTTACACAAGCATACACTAACTCAGCGGTCCTTAAACCCGGGGTCCGCGAACCCACCTCTGGGGGTCCACGAGTAGTGTCGAAGTGGTCCACAGACGGTTACAAAGAATTCCTTCGTTTTACGTTTGTAATTTAAAATTTTGTTTAGAAAAACGCTCTTGCATGGTAAGGCATTTTAAAAAAATCTGAAGATTTCTTTTGTCAAAGATTAGAGGGCCTAAAAAACTAAAAAAGGGTTGTGAAAACGACTGATACCGCAAACCAAAGAGTATTAGAGGCATCGTACAAAATATATTATTTTGCTGTTTCAAATCGTTTTGCTCTTCTTTGGAAAATGGGGGTCCGTGTTCAAAATTTTATTTTTAGGGGTCCGCGGAGTGAAAAAGGTTAAGAACCGCTGCACTTACTGATGTGACAATTGCGGATTGAGCGGCAAGATCAGACAAGCTAGCCAGCGAGGCAAGTTTCACCCTTGTTAGCGTGTCAAAAACCTAGCATCACTGTAGGCGGTCATGGAGACAGCAAGGAAGACCACGCTTCCTCTCAGGCCCACGTGTTATACTAGATATCTGTTATTTGCAAGGATCCGGCCCGGCTCGGCTTGGCCCGGCTTGGATAAAGCCCGTTTTTTTACGCCGGCTGGCTAGCTTGGTTTAGCGCGGCTCGCTTTCTGAGCCCAGCTGGCTAGCTTGCTTTGGCTCGGCTCACTTTTCAAGCCCGGCCCGGAAGCTTGGCTTAGCCCGGCTCGCTTTCTGAGCCCAGCTGGCTAGCTTGCATTGGCTCGGCTCACTTTGCAAGCCCGGCTCGGTGGCTTGGCTTAGCCCGGCTCACTTTCTGAGCCAAGCTTGCTAGCTTGTTTTGGCCCGGCTTGCTTGCCCAGCTTGCTTTGGCCCGACTCACTTTTGAAGCCCAGCTCGATTTGACGCGGCTCACTTTTCAAGCTGAGCTTGCTAGCTTGATTTAGCCCAGCTTGGTTTGACCCAGCTCACTTTTGACTTAAAGCTGAGTTGGGGATTGCAGATTTGCTACCTTCACCATCAACATTTTGACTAGGCCTAGCAATTGTTTGTTTAATTAGTCTGTAATTGGTAAGTAAGAGGAACAGTTCTGCTTTCTATGTTCACTAGTATATAGAAGTAAGCGTACTTCTCAAAATGCATAGATGATAGCGACATAAAATGAGCAATCATCATATTACCGTGGCCATGCGCTGCGATATGCCATTACGCCAACTCTGTTTCACTGGCGACAAGTTGCATTCTGTCTGGGCTCTACCGCGCGCACGGCATCATCAACGGTATGTTATCAGGGGGAGGGGGGCGCGGGCGTGGGCGAACAGTGACAAGCGAACAGTTACTAGAGGGTGCAAGACAACCAAAGTGACTAGCTCACAGCACCGATAGAGGTGGCTCAGCGGTAAGACGCGAGACTCTAGTTCTGGAGGTCGCCGGTTCGATTCCGGCCACCGGCAGTCCTGACTGAAGGTTTTTTCCGAGGTTTTCCTCAGTCGTAAAGGCGAATGCTGGGATTGAGTCCTACTAATAGCTATCGGAAATTCCTTCCCAACTGTCCAAACACCCTAATAACCTAGTTAGTCACCTGAAGAAGGGCACATCAGGTTAAGCTAGTGTGCACGATATAACAGGTATTCCTACGAACAATTATTATTTATTATCTCATAGCAAGAAGCAAGCGTGAGACTTGGCAAAATGTTCTTGCAGACGGGAATTGGCGGGTATTTGGCCCGGATTGGTTTGGCTTGGCTTAGTTAGGCTCGCTTTCGGCCCGGCTTTGATTGGCCTGGCTTAGTTCGGCTTGCTTTCGGCCCGGGTCAGTTGAGCTCAGTTTTGGCCCGGCTTGGTTTGGCTTGGCTTGGTTAGGCTCGCTTTCGGCCCGGCTCAGTTGAGCTCAGTTTTGGCCCGGCTTGGTTTGGCTTGGCTTGGTTAGGCTCGCTTTCGGCCCGGCTCAGTTGAGCTCAGTTTTGGCCCGGCTTGGTTTGGCTTGGCTTGGTTAGGCTCGCTTTCGGCCCGGCTCAGTTGAGCTCAGTGTCGGCCCGGCTTGGTTTGGCTTGGTTTTGCTGGGCTCCATTACGGCTCGGCTTGCTTTAGCCCGGCTTGGATTTTGTGAGCTTGCTTTCGGCTGGGCTTGCTTTGGCGTTGTGTCGACGCGGGGCCCAGCTTGAAGCCCGGCTTACTTTACTCAGCGCTGGCTTGGCTTGGCTTGGGCTTGGTTTAAAATAAAAGTGAGCCGGATCCTTGGTTATTTGGCCAGGCGAGCACCAGCAAACCACCCGCCGAAGTGTTTCTACAAGTCCGCGATTCTTTTCTGATTAGCCCATTTGCTCAGTGCACGAGTGCAAACTGCAGAGGGTGCAATAGATAGAGCTTTATCTGAGCCATTGCTTTACCCTATTCCAAAACATTACACCTCTTGGAAAAATAAACTTGTAACAACTGCACAAACTGATATCTTGTACTCCACAAAACTAACAGCAATTAATATAAAATATTTATTCTTAAAGATAATGGGTGAGGCCCGGCCTCACCTGGCAAGCCGCCACTGTCAGTACCATCGTGTAAACACATTGAAACAGGTACAGTACTGGTTGGGTTTGGTCCAACAAAATCACCTCTCCGTACCAAAAGACCGTACTGAGTTCTGTCATGTGAACAGTAATCCGTAGGTTCCGAATTGGTTTAACATGTTGCCAACTTAAAATTGTAAATTAGTAGATATTACAGGGTTGTTTTGTTATCCAGGTAGGTCTACCGTTCTCCAGCTGAACTAGGCCTAGTTCCAACTGTTTGGCGGTCTGTGTGAGCTATCTCATCCCAGCTGTTGTAATTGCTTGTAACTGTTGTAATGACTTTCTAAAAAAATTGCAGATTTCCTCTTGAAAAAACAAAAAACAGCTGATGCGAATGTTAAATACTATTCAAGGCCACGACTTTTTGTTTATACATTTGATGCAAGAGTTTGTTCGAATTATGACTGAAATAGTGTTTACTTCCAGCTCGGTACTGGTACTCGTCATGTTAACATAACACGAGAAGTTGCTTTGACCCGAGATTTCGGTACAGGACTGGGGTCAGTCACCCATATAAACGTAGCTAATGTCACATTCATAGATAAGTAACAGCAATCAGCAGCCATTTTGGAGAATCAACATGTTTTTTATGTAGGGGCTTGTGTAGTAAATGTATTCTGTACATAAAAAATGTTCACAAAGAATGTAAAAGAGGCTAAATAATAGAATAAGAATAACTACTATTGTTTGTTTGTTGACAGAAAATTGTGGAGAAAGTAATTCAAGCTCCCATGTTACATGGCCACTTTGGAATTCTGCCAAAGGATAAAATACGGAAAAACCAACGTTACGTGTACTTCCTGAGGCAAACCCTAGATGGCATTCCATTGATGGAATCTCTAGATGAAGCAAAGTTGTGTCTACCCAGTCATTTTCTAATTGGATCAAGTACTGGAAACTTCTTAGCATCAGCTTCAAAACTTTTTAAAATGGTATTTTGTGATTTTGATTTTTCTATTCACACTTCTTTGTTGTGTGTGCCTGAATTGATCAATGTCTCTGGCTTAGCAACAGTACATTTCCAACCATATCTTTCCTATTCCACTTCCCCAATAAGTTTGCCTCCTTTAATTGGTCTTCCCATCCTGTTTGAAAACTGATTTGTCTTTATTGTAGGGACTTGAGAATTAGTTACCATAGCTATTAATTAAATTAGGAGTCTGCGGGTAGTACTTTTTAGGTTCGGGTCGGTTACGGGTATAATACAAATAAATTCGGGTAGTACAAATAACTTCCGGTTTCGGGTCGGGTAAATATAAAAATAACTAAAATAAATGTTTGAAAAAGGGAGGTGGAGGTTTGGCAAATTTGACACTTAAAATTTTCTGACATGTCTCTAAAGTGTTTTAGTTATAATATTTGCCACTCTCCCCCTAAATCACACAACACCTTGTAAGATGCAGTGCAACAGGTTGACCAAAAACAACCGGACAAGCAAAAATTGATCTTTCTAATTTTCTTCAATTGTCAGACATGGCAGTACACTCACAAAATTATTAACGATCCTTTAAATAAGTTACTACTTGCACTATTTCAGGTGCCACTTTTTTTAGGTAAGTACCCAAAAAGCTCGATTTCGTTTATTAAAAGACCCGAATTTCGGGTCAGTACGCCTACAACTACCCGCAACTACACGAAATTATGGGGACCCGCAGACCCCTATGAATATAATTTGTTTATTAATTTATGTTCCAAGATATGATTGATAATCATCAATTTTAATTGTTAATCAATTAAAAAAAATTATAGTAGTTTAAAAATCAATGAATATGTAGAATGAGTGGCCTTTGGCTCACTTGTTTCTGCACATCGTTGCTAGACCGTGAAACTGACCCAGTTGTGGCAATAGTTGACGAGGCAACTCACTGCAAGGGTTCGATGGCGTGCCTGCTCGACTTCTTATTTGTTTCCAGTGTCGATGGGGATGCCATAACTTGCAAATAAAGAGGTTGTTTTTTACCCGTATTCTTAGAAGCTCTTGGCAGAAAAAAATATGCAGATCTGGTTATCGATTAATCGATTACTAATCGATCAATTGATTGATTGCAAATTTAGTATCAACAATCAATCGGTTAATCGATAATTGGTGGAAACCCATGCCAAAAATTGCTATAGTTCTGGTGATGATAGTGCTACATCTATGTACCTTGATGTAATATTTCTATTTCACTACTCATATTTATTGTTGTTCCACAAAAGTAAAGTCAAGCCCACTTATAAGGAATCTGCTTTTAAGGAAGTTCCACTTTTAAGGAAGTCAGATCCATTTCTCTTCAAATGTGAAATTACATAATATTAACCCTTATATTAAAAAGTTCTGTTTAAACAAAGTAATTTTTAATCCCCTTCAGCTTCGTTAAAAGTGGGCTTGATTGTATGAACCTAAGGGTAATTTTTAAAATAGTCTTCATTGATACATTTGTACTTGTATAAGGATTTTTCGTTTGTATTTTGGAGTTGCAGAGAATTAAAGAATTTTTGAGTTACCGGTATATCGCTTGTTACAGGTATATGTCCCATTAGTAGAGCGGCAGTTTCGTGAACCTCAAGTGTCTACAATGTCTTGTGAAGGTTCAACCAAAGATGACCCAATGCTGTTAGAAGAAGCTCTGCCAGACAGTTTAGATCACAAACAGGCTGAAGGCAAGGGTGATGATAATAAAGCTGGTAACTCTAACGCTGCATTCAGTAAACCGTCTGATTACAGCAGGCTTGCCACCATGATTGTTAAAGGAGAAAATTTTGATGCAGAATATGAGTCTGATCTAGATCTTGAAGAAGGTGAGATAATTTCACAAGTTTAGATTGTAGAAGCCTACAATCTAGGCTATTTGAAGATTAAGGATCTGATACAAAATAATATTAGTACTAGAATTTCCATCTACATCTTCGTTCCACCTTCCATCTTCACTGTTGATTACATCGTCAATATCTGTACATCTAATTAATTGTACCTAGTAGGGATGTCATAGGGTACCCGGGTACCCGGGTTACCCGGATCCAGAAATTACCCGGATCCATTTTTAGGATCCGGATCCTTATCGGGTAGTATTATTTGTAAAAAAAAAAAAAAAAAAAAAAAAAAAAAAAAAATACGCGACGATATTTCTGCGGCTACTTTCCTTGAAGCTACAGTGAATTCCTGCTTGTGGGCGTGGCCAGGTGGTCGCTGGTTAGTACGCGCTGTCATTACTGCGGGCGAGTTCTGTGAGGCCATACACACTCCCCTCCCCCCGCCCTTCCCGTGCGCAGCGGCCGCACAGAGCCCAACTCACACAGCGGCCGGCAGCTGGCACGGGCAGAGAACGACCTTCAACCGCGTGGTTTCGGGGGGGTGGGGGGGGGGTGTAACCAAGATAAGATGACATAATTTAGGCTTTTAGGATCCGGGTAACCCGGTTCTTGGAAGGTCTGGAACCGGATCCGAATTTTCCTACCCTATGACATCCCTAGTACCTAGTACTACTGAACTAATTAGTTACAGTTCTTTACGTAAAAAGTGCTTGTTATGTCTAAAGCAAATTTTTAAAACTTTAAAATTGAGGGATATGTTTTGATCATTGTACCTACCTAGTAGTACTGAACTAATTACTTACTGTCCTTTATGTGCTTGTTATATCTAAAGCAAAATTTTAAAATTTTAAAATTGAGGGATATGTTTTGATCATTGTACCTACCTAGTAGTACTGAACTAATTACTTACTGTCCTTTATGTGTTTGTTATATCTAAAGCAAAATTTTAAAATTTTAAAATTGAGGGATATGTTTTGATCATTATTAACCTTGGGTGTTTTGTGCCTTCAAACATTCATTTCAAACTAATAATTCTTTCACAGTATAAAATAGTTTGGCTGTACATTAAAAAAAAAGATTTTGAAAAACATTAACAATTTAGCACTACAACATGCACTTCCATCATCAGACTGATGCTGCTGAGTTGTTTGTGCATCAGATATGCTTGTATAATTATCATTAAATTATCTATTATCATTATCTGCCTTAGGTACTGACTGACATCAGTTAGCTTATTCTGGTGGTCCACATAAGAATGATAAATGTAGTTATAATTTATAATTATAATTCTAGCTTTACAAGATAGTAACATTTCTAATTATTTGTAGGGATTTTGCAAATGACTGTAGAGTGTAGAGCCCTCCTACTACAGTATTTGATAATCAACAATACACTGAATTGATTAGTAGACTTGAATCGAATGGTGTTGTAGATCGTGAGATACTAATCTATGCTCTTTGTCGCTTTGAATTGGTTAGAGTTCATTGGCAGTGTTGGGTGTTTCGCGTAAAAGAAGCTTGTTTCTGCTAGTAAAAGTTATAGCTTCATTCACGATACTATCTTTTGATTTTTATCAATCGATACTACAATCTCACCTTTTTCACTAGTAATAATTTTTATTTTATTCTTGTGCATTTCTACGTACAAGCTAAACTATAAACCAATTAGGTCCTAATTCAATTTACATTTTAGGAGACAGATTTGAAAGTACTTTGGAAGATGAAGAAAATGCAATGTCTAAGCCAAGCTCAAAAGATGAGGTGACAAGTGAGCCAAAAGATGAGACAGTCCTAAAAGGACAAAAGGATGATAAAAGTATTACAACGGAGGGGGATGTTGTCTCCTCGGAAAGCCAGACGACTGTGGATGAGCAAACTCTAACACAGAACTCTACAAAAGTGCAGTTACTTGAAGATCTGAACAGACTTATTCAAACTATAGAATGGTAAGTAACTGTGAATTATACTCGCCGTACAAGATCTTTGGTAATGCTTACGTCACGGGTGGGTGACAGCCAACCAGCGACCGTGGCTAATTCAGATACCTGCTCGGGTTGGCCGAGACCGTAAACACGTCATTGATTGATGACGAAAGCATTACCGAGGTTGTTTTGCGAGACTTATACTCCAGTCTTGCATATGAGGGCTCTTATATTGGTATGGATAGATGATAAGTGATTGCTACAGGTACCTCATCTTGTGTACAATTACTGTACGGTTGTTTTAGTTGTCGCCATTAAAGTGCTGCTATAAGAGATCAAGAAGACCGTGGAAAGATTTTTTGTGTCATAAAGTTGGCCGTGTTATTTTTACCAACAATATTAAACAAGACTGGTAACAATGGTAGACGCCTTCTATATAGTGTTGAATTAATTTGCAGCAGCACTTCAATGGCGTCAAATTTCAAGATGTCAGCGCCCATACAAATCCTCTAAAACAACCGTATGGGGAGGCGTAGCGTAGCAAGTGCACAGAGAACGTTGCGAGTGATCCGGCCAACTGTCACTGAATGTTGGATACACACACCTTCAACAATAAGAATTTCCAAGTCATTGATACATTATTTGACTTCTTTGGAATCTATGTATAGGCACCGAGTTTGGCCACTGAGGGCGCTAGTGAAAACGAAGAAGCGCTCAAGTGGCAATGTCTTTCTGATGAAGCAGCGTCGTTCTTCCTACGTCAATAATGGCAAAATTGTGAAAAGTGTTTAATTAAATACAGCTTTTAAAAATTTTGGTCTGATTATGAATCCATCAGTCCTACGTTTTGGACTTGCAAACAACAAACAACACAAAACAAACACAAATAAAACCAGACGATAAAAAACAAAAACAAATACAAAACAAAACATTAAAACAAAATAAATAAACATCAACAAGAAAGAAACAAACAAACACAAAACACAAAACAAGATATTTCACAATAATATCCAGCACTATTTTCAACCGCAAAATGTAATCTTCACCAATAAGTTGCTATATTTGGCCACATATAGCACTGTATGTACTAACACATGGTGCCTATACCATTGGGTTTGAAATATTGCAAACCCAATGCCTAAACTTTTAGAATAACAATTAATGCACTGGCTTCTAGAGGGGTTTTTGGTGAATTCTAGTAGGCAGTGCTCAGTGGCCGGAATGCTCGAAGCGCTGCAGTGTAGTCGTTTGTTGTACGCCTCCTCATAGCATCAATGATGCTGCATCATCCTTTGAAACGATATATGTACGAGGTCCATTTACTGACAAATTGTACTTCAAAACTCCGTGGATAAATACTGAGTAGTTTGTCAGAATATAGTTAGATTCAAGCGTAGCGAAGTGGAGTGAATCTTTCATTTCAACTCGATCGGCACTTTGTCTGTGTGTTTGTTTGTGTACAGAATTTTGTTTGTCACGCACAGGTCAAATGGCTTGACGGATTTGGTTAAAATTTTGAGTCACCCCCCGCGACCACTAAACTAGATGCTGTTAACATAACCAGCAAAATCCGTCAAGATGCCAACCTACAAAAAAATAATCATACATTTTAAAAAATTGCTCATCTGGCAACGTAGAGCGTTTTCCTAGTTATTCTATTGGACATTACTAGTTTAGTTTCCTACACCAAGCAGTTCAGGGTGATGAGTCAAACTTTTTGCACCAGTTTCCTTCAATATCATTCCTACTTTCTATTTACTAGGCCTACTCTCAAGATCTCCGTAAGTCCACCTCTTTGCTCGTGAAGAGTGAACTACCATGAGCAAATGAGATAAGATCTGAATAGTAAATGTTAAGAGCGAAGGATACCTCTACGTCAAAAACCGCAGAAAATTTTCGTTTTTTAATTATATCTCAAGATTGAAACACAACATCAAAAATCTGAGACACCATAGCGCTGGGGTTTGGTAAGCCCTACACACTGAATGATAAATGTATTTAACGTTATCATCAGTATGACTGTGATAACGATTTCCTTAGTAATTTGAGGAAATCGTTATCACAGGTCATACTGATGATAACGTTAAATACATTTATCATTCAGTGTGTAGGGCTTACCAAACCCCAGCGCTATGGTGTCTCAGATTTTTGATGTTGTGTTTCAATCTTGAGATATAATTAAAAAACGAAAATTTTCTGCGGTTTTTGACGTAGAGGTATCCTTCGCTTTTAATGAAATGAGAACTACCATGTGGAAACAAGACTTATTTTATACTTGAATGGACTCTAGACCGTGTACATTATATCATGGTATTGTAATGGTGCCCTGTAAATCTGTGCCTGCAGGACCATCGAACACACCGAGGGAAATACTCTGCTTTACATTCCTCAAATCGCGGCCCTTCATTCTGACGATGAAGAGACACCTGTCGATCCGGTGGAACTGTCGAAAGATCCCGTTCTTGTTGATCAACTTGACGATGTGGTGATTATTTGGCAGAAGCACATTAGCAAGCTTGTGGAGAGTTATCTTGCCAAGGTCAGAAATAGAAAATAATAGAGAAAATATATATATATATATCGCTATTTGCTACTCTTTATTCCAACATCATTTAGTTGGGTAAATGATAAATAAATAAAATATTTAAGGATGTGCAAATACATGCATGCAATACACACACTTAAACACATAGTTTTTGTTAATTGGCTTGACTCTTCAACCATCTGGCGTAATTTTATCTAGTGATCTTCAACTTTGAATCGAATATCGAATAGTTTATGATTGAAAATTTGAATATAAATATCGAATAGTTTTTCTTCATGAATTGTAGCCTACAATGAATTTTTTTATTGAAAATTTGAATATAAATATGGAATAGTTTTTCTTCATGAATTGTAGCCTACAATGAATTTTTTTAATGAAAACCAAAAAAATGGCAGTGATTGCTAGGCAAAGGACAAAGCATGCCGTCGCGATTGACTTAAGTTCGATTCGAGCTCGACGTTTTTACGTCGTCACCATTTGTATTAGGTATTTTCTCATCAAGGCGTTTTTATGAGAATTCAATTCGGCACCATTTTCAAACTTCGAGTTAGTGAATAATTCGAATGTTTGAATAGTAGGGCCTAAGTAGCCTATTCAGATTTTGAATCAAATATTTATCATTACAGTATCTATTTGAAATAACTAGGTCTATTCTAAATTTGAATATTTACTCATTCCTAGAAATATTCCCAGAAATGTTCCGAGTTTTGTATTTCTGGAAATTTTCTAGAAAAAACATTAAATTTCCCTCCTCAAAATGTAGGAATGATGTAAAGAAGGTTGGTGCACTTCATTGCACTTCATTGCCTTAAAGCTGAGATACTATAACTATTTGGGTCAATGTGCAAAATTGTACTACGTATGTTGAGGAATGTAAATAAATATTTTATTTATAGTAATGTAAATACGTAAATAAATAAATAAATAAATAAAAATGCTGTAAATAAATAGTGTATGTTTTGTTTCAGAAACCCGTTGGTAAGGGGGCCATCGATGAATATGAATACTGGCATGAAAGGGAAGCAGGCTTGAGTGTTCTGGTAGAACAACTTAAGACACAACAAGCATTGAACATTTTGGCAATCCTTGAGAATGCCCAGTCACAAGTGTTTACCGGTTTTGGATTCTATGAATCTGAGCTTATCAAATACTACGTTCAGGCTCGTGACAATGTCAAATTCTTGTTCACTGTCTTGAGATATTTCAAGGTTAGTAGTAGAAAATATGTAAGGATGTGTGTCCCCTTTTTTTTCTGTGAGTGTATACTGTATTTATTGTTTATGTTATTAAGTATAGTCATCGTACAACATCTTTGGTAATGCTTCCGTCACGGGTGGGTGAGCGGCAGCCAACCAGCAACCGTGGCTAATTCAAATACCTACTCTGGTTGGCCGACATCGTAACCACGTCATCGATTGACGACGAAAGCATCACCAAAGTTATTGTATGACGACTTTAAAGTCTTCGGTGATAAATCACCCATATGGCATAGGCCTATAGACGATTTTTTCTTTAATAATGATGTAGGCCCTATCTAATGCACTGTAGTTTTTTCAGCCATATTTTTGTATGATTTCTTACACTCAAATGGGAATTTGACAATAATCTTGGTAATCTGCTTCCAATGCATATGGTCCAGGGTTCATATTCTTTGGAACTTGATTTTAATTCACCTAAACGATACTGAAGTACATAGAAACGGTGACTTTGAAGCTATCATTACGTAACGAAGCACATAATAAATTGCATATATTTCCCGTACTGAAATTCATTTCTTGTGACTGAGTGGGTAGAGTCTAAATAAATACAATGTTTAAATTATTTACTCTACTTACAAGCGACATACAAGTACATTTATGTAGGAGCTTTAATGCCACATGTAGTGGTACTGGCACACACTTGCACTCTAGTACGTGTGCAGACTATGTAGCTTGGCTTTCCGATTGTAGACCATCACTTACAACAAGTCATTCCGCACGGTACGAGACGTGCTGTGCAACATGTTGGAAGGGCTCCACATGATCTGGGTGCTCTCTCGCTACTACTCCACGGACGAGACGATGGTGCCCCTCTTGGAGAGAGTCGCGTTCGTGCTACAAGAGCGCGTCACTACCGCGCTCTGCATAGACACACTCTTTGAGTAAGCATTGCTTTAGTAGTTTTAACCTTTTGAGTAGTGAGTTAATTTCCACCTAGCTGTTTCATATTACCTCAAAATATTTTTTTTCTACCTACGATTTTGAACTAGAACATGTTTGGCCAAACTAAAAAAGAGTTGAACTATGTTTTTGTTTTATTTTTATTATTTTGTGACAAATTTTAACAAATGAATTTTTAAAATAAAAATTTTTAAAACCGCACGTATGAGGTATGGACGTACCAGTACTGTTCATAAGTTTAAGTAGGGGCTAAACCAGTTTTTAGCTGCGTTCCAGAATTCATAGGATTACTAATCTCACTCAGCCAATAGTAATCTAAGTGTTCCAATATTCATACTGCCATGTCCATGGATGACCTCTTACACGTTCCAGAATCAATCCCAAGCTAATTCCACTCTCATCTGACTCGACCTGTTCTTACCGAGATTTCTCAGATTCGTTGTGGTGCGAGTTTGAATTGATTTCATTTTTTGACTGATGGTTATATTATGTTTTAGTATGGCAAAAAAATAATATTGTAATTGAAGAGATATTCACCACCCATGGAATGACTAAATGATGATTCTGAGAAAGAAATACTCTTCCCTATGAATGTAAGCTCCAAATGCAAATTTCCCTCCATTTACGAACCAAAACCAATCCCACATGCAAATTTAATTTCCCTCCATTTACGAACCAAAACAAATCCCGCAAGTGTCCCTTTTACGTTGAGTCCAACTGTGTGCATCTTATCTATACTGACGTGACGTCAGTACGCAGGTCATCCGAGATTACTTGTGAGATGAATTCTGGAACGTAGCTTTTATTTCCCAGATTAAGATCGAGATGGGTATGAATGAATTTTTCACGTACTTATGGCTTGCACTGAGTGCGCACTGGTTCTTCTATTGTAATGTTGTTAAAGGCAGGCACTGCCTTTGTGTGGTCCATTGCAGCCGTTGGAAAACACCAAATAAGAGACAGTTACTGTTCCTATCAACAAAAGATAGCTAGATACAAAAGATTGTGTTCTAAGAATTGAGAGCTCCTAACACCGGCTTGCCAGGCCTGTCATGTCCTCTTCAAATTCACTCTCTTTTCTTCCCACCAGCTCACGCCATCCACTTCTGTCTTCCCACAGTCTTTTATAACAATAATAATAATTAATAATAATAATAATAATAATAATAATAATAATAATAATAATAATAATAACAATAATAATAATAGGCCTAATAATAATAATAATAATAATAATAATAAATATAAAATATAAAAAATATTATAATATTCTGCAGGTTTTTTAAATTCCTTTTTTCCCATATAATGGGCGTCTCAGGCGCGACTTTCTGCCCGTCGCAGCGCTAGCAATACTGAAAGGTCCAACTCGATTTTTGCACCTCGTTTTCTCAATTCAAACATTCAAGTCGTTTATATTTAATACTTTTAAATATAAATCATCCATTGTAGTAATGTTTTACAAGGTTTTTGACAGAGAATATCTTTGTTATAGATACAAAACAAACATATTGTCGTTTGACAGTTAGACAGTTGACTAACGACAATTTTTAACATGGAATGAATGACAAAGTTGGACCTTTCAGGACAGGTGCTGCAACCTACTTCAGCTTTGACCTGAGATGCCCATTGATAGGCCTGGCGAACAAACAGCATTAGACTCTTTCACACTTAATCTTTTGTGTTCTCAGTAAGCCTCATGCAGAAATCAGTATCCTCACACAAGATGCCATTGACATGCTACGTATGTGGAAAACTGCTTACTATGAAACGCGTATGAAGATTGAAGTGTCCGGGAAAGGGCAACGTTGGGAGTTTGACAAAAAGAAACTCTTCAGTGATACTGATTACATAGCTAGTGTCTGTGAAGATTTGGGTAAAGTAGCTAAGGTATGGGTTTTATTTATTGTATTCTAATAATTGTAAAAAAATAGCATCCACACTTTATAAATGCACATTTTGTTTGTTCTGTTCCTTTTGGTTTAAATTTTGTTCCTCAACTTGTTGCTATGCCTAATAAAGGCTAGTTACTTTACGATTACATAGTTTGTAGCGTGTAATAATTTATTACGCAAATATATCACCCATCAACTCACAATGTGAGAAATCAAGAATGGTTGCCATGATTTATTGAACCATAATTATATTAAAACAAGATTAATATGGTAAAACAATTTGCATCTTGTTGTAAGGGGATATCAGAGTGGTGGCAGGCTGCAAACAGTCTATATCTCCACGGGACTCCCCCCCCCCCCCCTTCCACCACTCTTAACACTCTTTATCACTCTCCATCACTCTTTCCTACCTCGTGTTACCCATTGACTTATCCAAGTGCGATAGTATCAATCGATAATAATAAATGACGTTCGATTATCGATAGATCTACGCATATTTGATATCCCGAGTCCGTCCCTCCTAATCACTAGGCCTACTGTAATTATGATCATGTTGTAAATACCAACATTTGATATATATATGATTATATATATTATATATATATTGATATACATTTGATATATATATATATATATAGGTATATATATGACTTATCATTAAAAATAAAATTTAGATTGGTTTAACCGTAAAATGTATCCTTTCTTTATATATATATATATATATATATATAATACCAACATTTGATATACATTTGATATATATATCTCTACATATGTTTAAATGTTTTATGCTGACGATAGACGATCGAGAAAATCGCGCGAGTTGGCTCGCGTGAGAATCTCGCTATGAGTAGGCCCACCCTTGATAACATGCGACTCGCCAACTTCCTGATAGACGGTTGAGCCAACTCGCGCGAGTTGAAAAAATTTCCAACTAGTTAGCGAGAAAAGTTAGCGAGCCCCAATCAGAGATCGCCGTAGTATCACGTGATCATTGATGCGAGAGATATCTACCGACTACAGTTTAGTACTATTTATGGTTGTCAAAGGCCGCGAAGAATGTAAACATTGTACACATAACCTATGAATAATACTTTAAGAATAATTTACTCGATGTACTGCTCTCGCAATGACAAGAAAGGTGTCAATTGCTGCGGCCAACATATTTAGAATTATAATAACTCGAAAGAAGAAGGCTAGAAAAATAAAAGTAAAACAGAAGAGAAAGAATCTTTTCCAATGTGCGTTGATGAAGTAGAAAACAACGCATAGGCGTACTACAACGGTAACTATTGTAACTAGTGAGTTTACAATATCACACCAATAGGTGCCACTGCTGTCAAACGATTTCTGTTGAACGTGTATCAGCGATGGTAATAAACTCTCGCGAGCCAACTCGCGCGATTTTCTCGATCGTCTATCGTCAGCATTAGCAGCACACATCTTTGCAACAGTTTAAGATTATCAAAACTGTTTGGACTTTGGAGGCATTGGATTAAAATGTTGCTATGTCTGGATTGACTTTCAGGTGCTACGTGATTTTGAGAACATCTTTGGTGCGGAGCTCAAGTCCATCATCAATGATCCGGCCCAGATCGACTCTGTCGTAAAGAGAGTGGAGAATCTCACCCTTCCCATCCAACAAGCCGACTTTGACATATACTACAGGAAGAACACGGAGAACTGGGATGCCGTTATGTCGGGGTTCAACCAAGAGGTTCAATTGTTGGAAAATGAAGCTATATTCTTTATCGACGAATCTTTCAAAATTCTTAGGTGAGTCACGTCACTTTTTTCTTTTGATTTTGGTTCTTAAGTTGGTAGTATGGAACATTTCTAGCCTAGAGATATTAATTTTAAGTTTGGGAAAAAGCTTGAGTTTGAGCCAAGCTTTTTCGAAATTTGATTTTGAGGTATATTTTGATTGTTGTTGTTCTTTAAAAACTTAGGTCACAGTCCATTCTGGAGCTAATACTTTTGTCTAGAAATCACAACTCCACTTGGATACCTAATATATAAGTAATAATAACACAGCTTAATAATGGCATTCCTCAAACAGTTTTAGTGTTTACATGGTTAGTTGCTTTAGGTCTAGGTATAGGCCTATACTGTTATGTGAAACTTATGCTTTGGCAGTTTAATTTTGCAACTGGACAAGTAGGCCTGAATGACCAAACCCTTAAATCCATTTCTTGTTAGGATTTCTATACTGTACCAGATCTGTGCAAAAATACCTTAATTAAGTTAAAAGAACAATAGGCCTAAGTACAACTCTAATAGTCGATTTACAGCTACCCGTTGCAAGCGAAGCGAAGGCGCGAGCTCCAATCAGTGGCCGAGTTTGCGTGAAACTATTAACTTCTTTGCGTGAAACTCGGCCGCTGATTGGAGCTCGCGCCCTCGCTTCGCTCGCAACGCGTAGCTGTAAACGTAGCATAACATGCTTGAAATGTAAAATGGTGGTTTGATAATGTCACCACACGTCACCGCACAATGTATGTTAGTTTCTTTCAGTGATCTGCACAACTTGGCTTGACATAGGCCTACATTGAGTCGGCGTAATGTTTAGGTTAAAAAAGCTGTAAAGAGTTGGGAAACTCGAGTACTTTGCACACATCTAATATGTGTACCATGTGTCTTGGTAGATTGAGTGTAGAAAGGAAATCGGTTGCCTGAGGGCTTGAACTAAATAGAAAACAGTGGTTTCTTAAGAAAGGCCTGGGCAAATGTGAATGGTAGGAGAGCTTTTATGAACAATAAGTGATGAAGGAAGAAATGTCTTCTCAGGACAGGAGTTCCTGGAAGCAAAACTTCCTTCTGTATTATTAAGCACCAGGTAATGGCCAGTCGTATGAGGAGACGAAATGAGGTCCTCCAATTTTCCATTTTCACCCATTAACCCATTTAAAACTATTTTTTTCTCCTCCAATCTTCTCTGGAGTCATATAATCAAGTTGTCGAGTATATCGTTAAAAAACAAATAGGCCTACATAATAAAAATAATGGAAGCGACTCATTTGCTGTGTATGTGACCCTGCCACACACCTGCTAAAACATGCCATTTGTTGCTTATTAATTCTAGTGAATAGAGCTAGGATGTTGTGACCTTGCCAAAAACCATTTCAGTTTCCTATGGTGTTTCCACTGGTGTGCACTGGACTCACTCATGTTTCACTATGGTTTAGAGCAACGGTGAGTGGGACATGACTTTAAAATGAGAGCAGTTTGGCTGCCGTATTATCATATTCATTTATACAGAAACTAGTGCTCATACAATTATTGAAGTGGGGGCTACGCATTGCTGGTATGTATGTGTCCAAGTGGAACTTATATTTCTAACACCGGTGTGCACTCAAAGTACCAATCGTAACATGAAATCATTAATCAACTCTCGGCATTGCCAGTGAAAACCGTTATTAGAAACATTTTGCAGTTAAAATACAGTATTTTGAGATTGATAAATAATTTGTGTGTGTTAGTTAGATTTGTCCTATGATTGATTGTATTTCAGCTAAAATATCACTATTTGAGTTTTACTCCCATTTTACCAAAGAAAATATCTCTATTTCTAGGTCTTCTGAAGAAGCTCTGCAGATGTTACTGAAGTTCAAGCACATTGAGACTAGAGACAGAATCCAAGATCAACTAATGACAAAGTTTGAGGTCGTCATGTTACAATTTACAAAGGAAATACAAATAGTGGATCATAAGTTCACGGTAGGCATACATACTTACCAAATTTGATTTTACTTTTATAACATAAGCCTACCTTTTTTAAAAATACTATGTAGTTATATTGACTCATGGGCTAAGCAAGCAAAAGTGTGAGGGAGAGTGCTATTAATTCAAACCACTCACTGTATTCAAGGTCCTGTTCAGGCATTCATTCATAGTGAAATGAACACAGCAAAAAAACCCTCATGTGGCTCAGATCTATAGCCTAACTCGTGTTTATTGTTTCATTCTTGGTGATCGTTATAATAATATTATTCTGTAACTCATTTCCCACTATGTCGGTCCAGTGGTGTCCACCCTTGTCTTGGGCATGAAACATTCAATGACCCAGCTTGCGGCGCTCGGTGTTTTTTCCTCATCTTCCTCGTGCTTCTCCACCAATTTCTTCCGCTCTTTTTTGTCCTCCTACTGCTTCTCTCTTTTCACGTGCTTCCAAGATTCGTTTCGCTCTTCAACGTCTTCTTCAAACAAGCCTTTTCACTTCTCTCTTGGTTTTGGTCATTATAATTGATAATTATTATCTATTGTTTTCTGTCAAGATTATGAATATTAATTATTGACATTACATTCTAATTTACTGTAGCCATCTATATTTATACACAAGTTGCCATAAGATTCTACCCCTCACCCCCTTATAAATTATCCCCACAACTGGAAGACATTAAGGCCCAGTGTTCTGAATGTAGGATAAATATTTAAAAGGCTACTAACTTGTTTTTGCCATGGCAACAACCAATGGGAAGCCTGGATTCCATGGATAAAACAAGAAAGTAGCTTACGAAGTATTTATCTGAAAGTTCGTTAAACCGTCCCTAAAATCCAGAAACAATCTGTTCTCCCCACTTTGCCTATCAACTCATCCTTCTCAAGAACATACAAAGTAGGTTGTACAGTATCATATTTATTATGATTTGTTTCATTTTTTAACATTGCATTACCATATCCCATTTAAGGACATACCATAGGCATATCCCACTCTTTACATCTCATTTCCTAGATGTCTTTAAAAATGAAAAACAATTACTGGAACAGACTTACATTAATACATGCACACATTAATAACTATACTTTTTAAATGTACTTACAGAGAGGAAAAAAAAAACCACCACTTTTACGAAATCATCCACCTTATGCTGGATGCATTTTTTGGGAGAGATTACTGTTTAATAAGTTGAAGAAACCAGTTCTCATGTTTCAAAAGGTACCCGATTTGAAGAACTCTAAACTGAAAGAGGAGGTGAGTGGTTACAGGAAACATAATGCTGTACTTGTACCAAAGTAACGAGCCTTATGCCGACCTCAGATATGTACTTAACTATCGCTCCTTTCATGCATGTTGTTTCAACCAAAACAACAGATTTCTTACATTATTTCACACGTTCATAAAGGTGTCTTACGTTTACTGGAGTGCACAAACCTCATTAACGCCTCTGTGTTAGGAATTTCCAAGGATCCAATATACTATCCTAGATAATTTATCACTTATGGTCCTGTTTCAAGTAGATGAACTAGTGAAGTAGAAATATTAAGTTACTGTATGTATTATTTAGAATAAAATACAAATATAGTACCTTATTTTTTTTTTTACACATATGATTATACGTAGGTTCATAGCATGAAACCATTGAGTTTGTTAGTGTAGGGTAGAGACCCAGCGGCCATTGGCGGCTCTCTACCAATAAATTTCCCGTGGACTCTAGTAGTGCGAGCGCGTACCGCTAGAAAGCGCTACATGTACCCACCGATGTCAGCGTTCCTGTGGAAAGAAAGGGATACTACGTAGTACGCGCAGATGCGAAGTCGGTAAGGTAGTAGTATCCAGATGGCGGTGGATATTGTTATTAAATAGGGCTGCCCAACGATAAAAAAATTCATATCGATATCGCGGATGTAATTATCGATATCGTATCGCGATATCGAATTTTTTAAACTCGGTATCGATATCGCCGATATCGTAATTTTTTTTTCAAACCAGCCAGAGACCATTCATTATAAACAATTTTATATGAATAATTTAACGTCGAAATGTTTTACAATTTGTCAATTGTGTCAATTTTGTTGCATTATTTAAAATGTATCCGCAAAACAGCAATGTTGTGATTGGCGTGACGTGACGTGAGTGTGAGAGACTGGCAGAACGAGCACGGGCGCAACAGACTCCCGGACGGCGGGCGATGAGGACGAGTAGGTACCAAACCGAATGTTGCAGTGTATGTATCACAAAGATGCAGAAGCACAACACCGCCAAACTTTTTTTTTTTTACGATAGTTGACACTTGATCGATATCGCGAAACGTACGATATATTAATTCTATATCGATATCGAATTATTTTTCTATTATCGATATCGTATCGAATTATCGATATCGTTGGGCAGCCCTATTATTAAAGCATTATCATTTGTTCTGATAAACATGTCGAACGGGCACGAAGTTAACAATAAGTAAGCTAATACTTTATTACAACACATTATATAAGGTTTTTTACATTATATAGACTAGGCTGTAGTACTACGTTACTAATGTAGGCCTATTAATGTAGGCCTAGGCTTATTGTAGCCTAGTAATGGCGTAGACTAAAAGAGTTGGGCCTAGACCTTGGCTCGGACTACACCACGTGATCTTCTGACGTCGCATCTGCGCGTACTACGTAGTATCCCTTTCTTTCCACAGGAACGCTGACATGAGTGGGTACATGTAGCGCTTTCTAGCGGTACGCGCTCGCACTACTAGAGTCCACGGGAAATTTATTGGTAGAGAGCCGCCAATGGCCGCTGGGTCTCTACCCTACACTAACAAACTCAATGATGAAACTAGTTACATTGGGACAACTTTAGCCAACATCACACAATTAACCGCAAGTTTAATAACTTTATTCAAAGTGAAAGCTTTGTGGATAGGCCCACTCTTCTAAAGTTGGTACAGTCGCATAATTTGATAAATTCTCTTTTTAGGGATTTGCTTTGTACATGAGATTGGCAAAGCAGATGAAATTATTTGAAGATCTTAAATGGGAACAGTGGCTTTCAAAATGTGTTCCAAATATAAAAACCGTTTTAAGAAAGAGCTTACTGAAAATGGTTCCACACGAACATAAGCAGCTTTATTCGCCCGCAAGGAAAGCCATCCGGCACGGCCCCGACGATCTGATGAGTCGTGCCAGCAACATGGACCAGTCGATGATGTCAGCCAGGCCCAGCATGGCGTCGGGCCGTAGGGGGGTGGGGCGACGCCTAGCCCCCCTTAAAGGGACCCCGAGCAGGGGGGGTGGGGGCTCAAGGACGTCCATCTCCGTCACAACCAAGGAATCCAAGAAGAGTCACATGGAAATATTGGGGCCAATTTCTTCCACTCTCACCTGGGCTGAGGTGATGGGTGATTCTGTGATGGCAGAACAGCATGTGTGCCTGGTGGTAAATAAACTTATTTTTTTTTCCTTATGCAGAGAGCGCAGTTTCCCCAGCCATTCCTCTTCCTCGCTATCCAATATAATATGGCTTCCTTTTCTGACCTGCCCATATCATTGGGCAGGGCGTCAATGTCATTCTGAAGTGCGGCACACCTAAAAAGGTGTGCTCTGTCTTGGGGTTCAAAATTACATAATTTGCAGATGGCCGGTTCAGTCGTAATGTTAAAACGGTTCAAATGGTGTTGAAGAACATCATGTCCAGTTGCAAGGCGGAATTCGGCTGTAGCTGTTTTACGAGACCACTTTTTGTATGGCCCTTTTATCTGGTTATCAAGACCCTTAGGCCTAATTGTATGAATATGTCAGTGTAGTCTGTGGGCATAAGAGAAGAAGATTAAAGTTTTCCCCTACAAGACACTGTAATTTCTGTAAGATTTCACACAGTCTGGCCATTCTCGAAAGTAAAGATGAAATATTTACTCGAATCGCGAAAGCCTACAACAGTTTATAACAATTCACAGGGTATTTGTGGCTGAGTCAGCCCATCTGAAGCAGTTGGGTGTTCACTAGGCCTGGGCAAATATTCAAATTTCGAATAGTATTCACGAATAATTAATCCCCAAAGTTCAATTAGAAATTCAAACAAACTATTTGAAAGTCGGGTTGTAGGGGGAGGGAGGGGGGGGGGGATTGACTTGACATCAGACTGTGCATACGGCAGGTAATAAAGAAGCAAACTGGTCATAAATTGGTGGGAACTATTTTTAAGTTGTGTGAATTTAGGAAAAGATGAAGTAAATGCAAGACAATTTAAAGGGAATTACCAAAGAAGGTGGCATCCAGTGACCAAAAAAAAAACAATAATAGTTTTGAACAAGTTCTTCATTTTTAATTAGTTTTATTTTTCCTGTCATTATTCGAAACTATTTCTACTACACAAAACTATTCAATATTTGAAATTCGGTTTTCTAAGTGAAAATCCCTATTCCCACAGGCCTGTTGCAGGTTAAGTGCTGCTGTGTCCCGTGTTTGCAGATAAATCCCGTCGATGATCTGTTTGACGTCTGTGCTGAGGCTGAGCTGATGGAGCAGATGGGTTTCGAACTGCCACCCGAAGTTCGATCCCTGTGTGTCCAGAAGGGTCGACTTAACCGAGACTTCGAACTACTCGACAGCTTCCTCAAGACATACTCTTCCCTACTTGAGGGTGTTACCTATCCTGAGGTTTGTTTTGCATTTGATAGAACTTGCTTTAGATGTGTGCAAAGAGGCAATGGGGAGCACTCTTTAGTTTAGTCAGAATGTTGTTAGCTCATTTTGCATTTTAAGGAAGCTCCCTTATAATCATTAACCAGGGTTAGGTGTTTGTGGTAAAACAAATATTCAACGCTTATAAACAAACTTGTCATTTATTTTTATCACAGTCACCAATCTATGGCAACAATAAATAAATAAAATTGAATTGTTTTACAAGTTAATACTTGCCTCTGAATAGGCCTACACAAACAACATTTCTATTGTAACTTGTAAGTATACAGTAGCACAAGTATACACCTGTTTGCCTTTTGTCACAAGCTCGATCCACATGGTATTTCGTAGACCCCTGGGGCCAGATTCACAAAAAGTCTTAACTTAGGCGTGGCCTATCTTTAGGACTCTAGATTATGGCACGCCATTGGCTGATACGGACCTGCACATACCCTCGACTCAACCTCGCTAAGAAACCGTAGTAAATAACAAACACTTGCGACCAAAATTTAGGCCCTCTCTGAGCTGGTCTTATATTTTTGTTCAAAGATGGTGGCAATGTGCCTATGACTTCAAAGTGTGAACATGAATAGATATCGTTTAGGTACTTACCTTGACATACGCATTTGTCTGTTTTGAAAACGTGGAAGTATTAGTAAACAAAACACTAAACTTTAAAACACCGCCTTGCAATATTTCAAGTTCACTGTGATTTCCACGAAATTAGCTATCAATTGGGCTGTGTAGTAGGCCTATCATGGATTTATAATAGCACATACAGTACATAAGACTTAGGACCGGTCCTAAGCTAAGACTTTTTGTGAATCCGATCCCTGGTACATATCTATGCAAGGCAAAAATATCCACTTGTCTTCAAGAACATCAAAGATTAGGACAGTTACGAGAGTTCTTCTTGTCGCTCAACAATCTCCAATGCTCTACTCCATGGCCTCTCAGTATTAACCGTGATCGGCTCTTTACTTTAACTTTTCTTTTGTGTGCAGAGTCCGACTTTTGGCAATAAGTTCCTTTCCTGTGTGACGGCCACTTAATGGAACGTGGAAACAAAACAAAGGAAATTTTTACTAATGTGTTTATCAAGGAAACAAACTATTACACACCTAGCAAGCAGTTTATTAAAAGTGTTACATTTAGCCCAATTAATACAAACAAATAATTAATTATTTACAGCTCCAGATTTTGAAAAACCATGTGCGGGATGTAGAAAAGCACATCCAGCCCGGTCTGACACGATTCAACTGGAATTCTCTAGGTGTTGTAGAGTACGCAGCCAATTGCAAGATCAAACTCAAGAATTTGGAGTCACAGATCCAGCAACTTGCCAAAGTTGGCAAAGAAATTCAGGCACTGATTGATTCTATTCCATCGTATAATCTGTTTGTTGTGGTTCTTAATCCTGAAGGACCACAGATACCACCCTGCAAGGTAAGGTGAAAGAATTTTCTATCATGAAAGCTTCCCCTGCACTTCCCCTGTGGTTAAGAGCAAAGGGTACCTCTACGTCAAACACTGCAGAAAATTTTCATTTTTTAATTATATCTCACGAATGCTACTTGAAATTGAAAACCTGAGTTAACAGCACACTATGTTTTGGTAAGCCCTACAGACTGAATGAAATATAATAAACTCATTAAAACAAGCAGCAAGTTCCCAGCCAATACACGAAATACATACAAACTAACGGTATATTATACACATTCTACAACTATGTTCCAACGTTCTTTCACATACACCGCAATAAAGCTGTATAACTCTCTAAGTTAATATGTAATTACAGAACCCAAAAATGTATTCAAATTTAATATAAAAAGGTTCTTACTGTTCTCACAGCTATAAAGTAAATACATTGTTTGATTTGTTATAGTTCTTCTAAATTAAGGCCTAGTTATTCCTAATTATTATATTTATTTTTACCTATTCTTAATTTCAGCTTATAGATGTTAATTTCTAATTCATAACTGTTCGTGTTGTACTATTGTGCATAAATATTGTCTGTAACTGTGCTCATTGTAAATGTAGTGTATGGTTAAGTTGTAAAGAAGCTTTTAGCTTAACTTCGCCTAATAAAGACCATTTATTATTATTATTATTATTATAAATATAACCATTAGCATAGTTATTTTGATTATTAAATCGATAATTATTAATTAGTAATAAAATCAATTTTAGAAATAAAAACCATATTGATTTTAATGTAAGACACATTCAGAGCATTCAGTATGTAAGGCTTACCAAACCACAGTTGATACAGATTTTTGATTTTGAAGTCCATTCTTGAGATATAATTTAAAAATGAAAATTTTGTGTGGTTTTTGACGTAGAGATACCCTTCGCTCTTAACACTATTCATACTTGTTCCTTACGGGTGAACAATATTTGTCTATGCAAAGCTCTCTTTTACATGTTTGAAAGTAAAAAACCTAGTACAAAATGTGATGTAAAACGACACCGTTTGAACGATACTCCACATACGATTCACTCGACTATCCTGCAGGCAGGGTTGAAGAATGTGAAGCCCCCAGCCGGCTCTTTGTTCATAAACCTGGCCATACAAAATGCCTCCCTAGGGTGACTGTTCTTTTCGTGGACCTCAAACTAGAACGTAGGGGCACTCCTGCGATCTTGTGTGGCTACGTTAAGTTTGCAGAGTGCTCTGCTGGTGCCAAATTCTAATATCCAGGATTATAGGCACCGTGTGTTAGTACATACTACATACAGTGCTATATGTGGCCAAATGTAGCAACTTTTTGGTGAAGATTTCATTCCGCGCTTGAAAATAGTGCCGGATATTATTGTGAAACATCTTTTTTTTTCATATTTTTTTTTTGTGTTTGTGTTTTTATTTTGTTTTGTTGTTTTGTTTAGTGTTGGTCTTTGTTTGTCATTGTCTTGTTTTGTGTTGTTGACTGTTTGTAAGTCCTGATTCAAATGGCGCTTTGCCTTTTCCCATGGGATTCATAATCTTACCAACATTTTTAAAAGCCGTATTTAATTAAACAATTTTTCATTATCGACATTAGAAGAACGACGCTGCTTCATCAGAATGTTGCGTGACATTGCCACTTTGAGCGCTTCATTCGTTTTCACTAGCGCCCTCAGTGGCCAAACTCGGTGCCTATAGCACAGAATTGCTTGCCGGATTGGATATTGACTAGTATATAAACGTATAATTGGGGGGCTATGCGACGACGCTTCCGATCTGCTACAAGTGACCGACAAGTCCAAGATCAAGTGCCCCCTGGTCCAGAACAGAAGTCTGGTACCAAAAGTCGCCGCACCACGCCACGCTATCCAATATGGCTCCACCTGCTGCTTGTTCAGCGCAAAACAGCCCTTTTCAGGGCCCACCTACTGTGATATACTGGAACGCAGGAGGCGTTACCACAACTAAACGTGCCGAGTTCTATAATATTGTCCATAGACACAATGCTGATGTTTTTTGCATTTCTGAGGCTGGCAAGATTGCGGAAAAAAATGTGAAGAACATGACGGACCTCAAAACTCCAAACTACTCCATCCATATACTGGAGAGGAGTAGGCAAATCTCCTCAGGCCTGATAGTGGGAGTCAGGTCGACTCTGGTCTCGGCTTTCAAAGTCACGCACGCGATGGAGCCAAGCGGCGACAAGATTGAAATTGCCACTCTGGATGTCTGGATGGGACGCACCAAATATACCATCCACCTTGTGTACAACCCTCCCAGCAACATTCCAGAGACCCTCGAAACCATGCACATGACGAACCACACAATCATCGTTGGAGACCTTAATGCTCCACGTCAAGACTGGGACTATCAGTCGACAACTCCAGTAGGACGATCAGTAGCAGAATTCGTCTACTCGAATGCACTGCTTTTGCTCGAGCCCCCTGATGGGAAAAACCGTACCACCTTTCTCTCTAATTCAGCCCACACCTCCAGACCAGACCTTGCCATTGCTCACATGTCAATTGCAGATGACCTGACCCAAGAAAATCTGGACTGCCCCACGGGTCTAGGTCACAAAGTTATTAAAATCTGCGCTACTGAAGGTCCTTCTAAAAGTGAGCAACCTCCTTATTTGAGATGGAATTTCCAAAAGGCCAGATGGGATAGCTTCACTCAAACCATGGAAAATTTTGCCTCGAACTTTCCATTCACTGGAAATCCCCACAAAGACACTAAAGTGCTGGAAGAAAAAACACTAGAAGCTGCAAGCAAACACATTCCCAGAGGCGCTCAGAGAGCATAGGTACCTTTCTGGAGCAAAAAGCTGGAAAATCTAAGGAAAAAAAGAAACCAGTGCAGATTAGTAACTGAACAACAAAAAACTCATACCAGCAAAGAAAAATTGGCTGAAGCACAAAATGCCCTCACCAAAGCCATTGAAGAAGCAAAAGAGGATAAAATTCAAAAGTCTTCTTAAAAATCTTGACTACAGAACCGACACTGTGAAAGCCCACACTTTTTTCTCTAATTTGTGCGGTAAAAAAGCAAAACTCGAAGAAGAAAATTCTCCCATCCTCTACAAAGGCAAAATGGCAGTCACGAATTCAGAAAAAGCCGATGTTTTGTGCAGACACTTTAAAGCCATCAGCACTCCTCAAAGGCGTAAACCAAAGAAACTGCCAAAAATTGAATATCAACATCTGCCAAACGATCCCTATAACCGACCATTTAATGCCGCGGAGCTTGACTTTGCTATTAATAATCTAGACAACAAGAAATTGCCTGGACCAGACAAGATTCATGTAGAGTTTCTGAAACCCCTAGGCCCCTGGGCGCGGAAACTCATCCTTGACCTTATCAACAGTTCCTGGACATGCCAAGTCCCATCAAGTTGGAAAATTGCAAACATCACGCCCATTTTGAAGCCAGAAAAAGATGCCTCGGACCCAGCCAGCTACTGTCCTATTGCTCTTACCAGTGCCCTTGCTAAAGTAGCAGAAAAAATGGTCAACCTCCGTCTGGAAAATTTCCTTGAAAGTAACGACATCATAGACGAGGACCAGGCTGGCTACAGAAAAAACCGAGGAACTGTTGACTAAATTGCCTACCTTGTACAGACAGTGAAAGAGGGTTTCTCTAAACAGAAAAGTACGCTGGCTGTCTCTATTGACCTATCCGGAGCCTTCGACTCAACCGACCGATCATATGCCATCAAGCAGATGATTGATGACTTGGTGCCGAATAACATCATAAAATGGCTCCACGACTTTATTAATGATAGGCGAATAAAGGTTGTCCACAAAGGTGCACACAGTAAAACACGCACCATAAAAGCAGGGGTGGCTCAAGGAACAATTACGGCACCAACCGTTTTCTAAATTGCTATCAATGGGCTTATCAAACTTTTGAAACGCTCCATCCCTGGCCTGACTGTCAAAGCTTATGCTGATGACTTTGTCATATTTTTCACAGAAAAATGCCCAGTCAGCATGGAACAAAAAATGATTCGTGCCATGAAAATTGCTGCAGGCTGGCTCCAGGTACATGGTTTTAAGATCAACTGCAGCAAAACCTTCTGCACCTAAATTCACGATGAGCAATAAACCTTTTAATTTTAACATTCCTCTTGACGGTATAAACATTAAATAGACTGATGAGATGAAATACCTAGGCGTTACCCTTGACAAAAAAGTGACCGGTAAGCTCCACTTTGAAAAGGCAGCAGAAAAGGGTAAAAAACGACTACGTCTAATGCAGAGGGCCTGTGGTGTTTCCTGGGGTGCCAAATTGGATACCCTGACGCTGACATACACTACTTATGTAAGACCAGCTATCGAATATGGCACCGAAATTTTCCCTGCAGCCGCCGCCTCCCAGGCCCGTCTCATCGATAGAGTCCAAAATCAAGCCCTCGGACTCATCACCGGTGCAGTGAAAACCACCCCTATAGACGCCATGGAATAGTATAGCCAAATCGAGCCAATGCAGCTGCGTAGAGAACAGCGCGCTATCCAGCTGCATGAAAAATTGGCACGCCTCGACCCTGACAAATGGCTCAACTACCCAACCTCAAGAGCAATGGCTCACACCAACTTCGCTGAAGCGGTCACTAAGCTGAAAGAAAAAGTCTGCCCCGAGCTCCTGGTTGCGATACGCCAACCTTTTGACGTCCCACTGCCGGCCTCCCTTCCAGATAGATCCAATCAGCTTATACCAGGAACAAAAATAGACGGCATTGAGAAAAAGGAAGGTCTCGACAAGAAAGAGCGGAAAGGGCTAACTGAGGTACACTTGAAAAAGTATTTTCCTCTGCAAGAGTGGGTGCACATTTTCACGGATGGCTCCTACGACTCAGCCACACATAGAACCGGCTATAGCATCTACTGCACTTTCTTCGAGGAAGCCACTCCGATGGGCGTCGGCACAACATACTTCGATGCGGAGGTTGCAGCCATCGCCAGAGCGGCTCAAAAAATTGCTGAGGTGCCAGCCTTCCCACTTCACAAGTCAAAATTTGTTATCCTTAGCGACAGCGTTTCAGCAATCCAATCTGTCTCTCAAGCAGTGAACCTCCACCCCCAATCGCTGCTCTTCAAAAACTCCCTTGCCAGTCTCCGTCAGCAGAATAAAGAACTAGAAATTCAATGGATCCCTAGCCACTGCCAGATCCTGGGCTACGAAAAAGCTGATTTCTTGGCCAAAAAAGCCACGAAAGCTGCTCCTCCACAAGCTGCGGCTACGTCCTTCAGAGGTGCTAAAATCAAGATCAAGACAGCCATCAAAAAGGCGTACAAAAGCACATATGAAGAGGCCTTACGAGCCAAAAGCTGGTGGGCAGAGATCAACAGAGGATCTGACAAAAATTGGTCCAGAAAGACGGCCACCGCCCAGTTCCGGCTGGCAACAGGCCATGACGTCCTGCAGCATCACGTGAACCGCTTTAACATCAGCAAAGAACCGGCAACGTGTAAATTGTGCAGCTCCGATGTACAAGACAGGGCACATCTTTTTAGATGTGCTGCCCTCAAGGTTTTTATCGACTCCCTGCCCAATGATATGAGCAGGCCAGAAAAGGAAGCAGTTTTATATTGGATAGTAAGACAAAAGAATGGCTGAAAAAGCCATCTTGGCACAAGAAGGAAAAAAAAAAATATATAAACGTAAACTAAACCCTGGTTGTGTATACTGAATAATTATATACGTTCTCTTTCAGGTATATTTCAGTGAGATGGAGCTGGAGCGAACAAGAAGAGTTGGCAAAATGGAGTGGTTATACAATGGCCTGGGTCCAATGCTCATGAAGTTAGAAAGCCTAATACTTAATGATTCCACTGGAAAATCCCCTCTAATGGTAGCATACTTCGAATTTTGGGAGGATAAGATTTTTCACTTGCTGATTAAGTAAGACAATTTTATACTACCTCGTAGTATTGCTTTATTTCCATATCAATAATAAATATAACGTCACATGTTATACTTATTTGTACATATTGTACATACACCCTTATTCATGTCTAAATAGCCTTTATTAGTTAGGTATGCAATTAGGAACTATAAAGTTATGAACAGTGATCAATTACAATTCAATCTTGTGAAAACAGTGATGAATGGATGAAATAATGTGAATATGACGTATTTGGTGCAATTTTACTTTATTATAATACTCATAACATGATTTTTACATATGTTATTCCCAAATCCAATGTTACACTGTAACCATAAACCCATCATCAGGATGCTAATAAAACTGCACTGAACTGGTAGTAGCCTATTTAAGTTTTGAAGAACATTGGGTAAGAATTGTCTAAAGAATCCTTTAGTAGGCCAAACATTTAGACAAATACCATATAGGTACATGTTGACGTACAGTATGAATAGAAAAAACACTACTGAAAGTGATCTTATTTCAGATTAAAGCACAAAATTTAATAAAACATTAATTTTGCCTAAAAATTGTAATTAACATTAGCTTAAAATGTTTAAAAATATATTGAGGTTTTGCTCAAATGCAATCTGTCCTCTCCTCTTGCAAGTGACCACAAACAGTCATGCTCAAAACACAAGCATCTCAGGCATATGCGCGTACAGACACTACAAATGTAATGGACAATGGTTCATTTTTTGTGTCTGCGTGCGTGTGCGTATGTTACAAGCATTTTGCATGGAACTGTTCGTGGTCACTTGCGAGAGGGACATACGCATTTGAGCAAAATCTCACATTATTTTCAATCTTTTAAGCGTGCACCTTTTTGAATTGTAATTGTAAATTGTATTTAATTACAGTACTGTAAAACGCTTAATAAATAAATAAATGTTAATTGCCATGAGAATATCAACACTACTGGCAAAAACTCACACTTTATTAAATTTTGAACTGCTTTATTCCATTATATTTTTATTTTTTTGTTTTGCCTGACTATCCCTATGCTCCATGTTGAATAATATTTTTTGTACTTTCCGATGACCAGCGTGCATTTACGTTCTATGTCCTCGAAGAGTGTTCAACAGGTAGATTTTGAGGTGTCTCGTACTATGTTGTGCTATCTTGTGTTTGAGAGTACGTGTATTATGCAAGCTATATTTGGTACACACTATATGTTTCTTAAAATAATTATACCATATTGGTGTATCTGTGTTTTTCCAACATCTTACTTCACTTGTAGTCGGCTAGAGATCCTAGTGGGTGTATTGGCTGAATGTATCCTACATGTAGTTTTCCGTTATGTTTCATGGCTACAGACTTATAATTAACAATTTGGAGTACTACAACAAAGTACTCTGGGACAACCATGTCCTGTTTGAAATAGACGCTGTGCTTCAGTCGGGCGAAGTGGCGTTGCATCCTTCTGCGTCGGAGACATATAACGCCGTGTTGCGATCACTCAGAGACTTGCTTGAAAGGTGAGTACGCCTACTTGCTTCCTTAAACTCAAGTCAAGGAATATTTTATAACATAGGTGTAGGTATTCACTTTTCAGTTTTTTACTTTGATTTAATTAAAACTACTAAAACTAGGATTAGCTAAGAATCAGTTGAACCATCTAGGCTAGGTCTTTAATATAGGTACTGCATATACTACATGTAGTATATTTAACCATTTAACAATGTTAGGGAAAGTTTCAAGAACTCAATATTGTAAAGTATTTTTATTTCTATTGCCTTTGCATTTGCTATCAATCAGTAGTGTTTTTGCCTGTTAACAAGATAATGTAGTGGAACAGGTGCAAGTTAAGTTGTGGATTAGTATCTCATAGGCAACTTTGAGGAGAGAATGGAATGGTAAAAAATTGAATCTGGGTCACAATAAAAGTGACCTAGAACAGGTTTCTGGGTAAACGTTTTCATTCCCAAGAGTATTTGTATTCATTCATAAACCTTTAGATTTACATAGCAAATATACAGACATCGTCTAAAATGTAGGTAGTTTAAGTGTATTACCAATGCAGGCAAACAGCATTAAAATTAGGCAAGACATTCACAGGTCTAAACAATACTCAATACTACTACAAAAAATAAGTAATTAATATTCATTGTCGTTGCCATTTCCCCACAACATTGAAACTATGAACTGGTTAACAACAGATTGAAGAACTTTCCCCGATGGATGAAGGGCACCTGTTTACCGTGCCCCTCTCAGAAGGTGGAGGGGGTGGAACACTATTTCCGCTTCACTTTCTTTGAAGACATCGTCCAGGTTCACATAGTCAGCGAGAACATGATGCGACTGCAGGACACCGCGCATCGCATTGTCACATTAGTTAATAAATATCTGCAAAGGTAATGATTCAAATTTAGTCATGACAATACATAAAGATTTTACTACTGATGTGATAGTTAAGTCTGCCAGTACTTTTTCTTTCCAACACATTTGTTGGGTGAGGAGGGTTTGCAGTGCTATGACGTTGGAGGAATGTAACCTAAATTCAAGGTCTGTCAATCCCTTGGATGGGCACGAAAATCGCCATTAGTGCCCACTACAAAAACTCGTTTATTAATTAAATAATAAATATACAACTTTATTTGGCAAAAATTTGAATTGAAGTATTTCAGATTAAAAAATGATAAAATATGTAAATGTGTACACAATGTAATTTCAATGTGTACAAATTTATATATTTTATCATTTTTTATATAACCTTTCAAGATTAATACTTTGTGTTTTCGTAATGAAAGTCATGATTTTGACACTTTTATACTAGGGCGTAAAATTAGAGAGGAATCCTATTATCGGTTTTGGCGTGAGAGGTGTAAGTTTAGACCGTTTTAGCGGTAAAATGACTACTTCCAAATGCTCTTAAGGGACTCGTTAACAACCACAAACTGGTTGTAGGCTTTCGCGGCCCGAGTCAATATTAATAATTCTTGGCTGTCGGGTGTCGCCGCGTCTGTCGTTTATTAAAACCTGACGTTTCGGACTAATTGCATAGTCCATCTTCAGAGTGAAGAGACAGTCACTGAGAGAACCTACTCGATCCAGCTCTCCAGCTCAGTCGCTGGGTAGAGCTGGATCGAGTAGGTTCTCTCAGTGACTGTCTCTTCACTCTGAAGATGGACTATGCAATTAGTCCGAAACGTCAGGTTTTAATAAACGACAGACGCGGCGACACCCGACAGCCAAGAATTATTAATAACCACAAACTGAATTACAAAATTTTAAATTGAAAGAACATTAACACTAAGAAATGAGGATTATACCCAAATTTTGTGCAGGGACTTCAAAACTATAGTTTGAATTAAACATAAATCTGACTGAGTTTAAATACCTGCAAGTCAAACTAATGTTTATCTAGTTGCCACAAGTGTCATTAAGTATGATAATAAGCTCATACCTACACACTTTGAAGAAAAGGAAGCCTGTCTTTACTGGAAAACCAGAAAATGCATGATGGCCCAGTAAGTCAAAAATGCAGGCATAGGAAAAGAAGAAGACCTTCACACTTCCCAATTTAATCAACATTTATGGTGACTTCATTTCAGATGGAAAAGATTCAGAAATTTGTGGGGCTACGAGAAGAGTGCCACATGTGACAAGTTTGCCGAAAGCAATCCTACTCTTGTACAGTACGATGAGAAGTTCATGTTCTACACACGCATCATTGAGGAGGTGGATGAACTTGAACCATTCATGGATATCCACTCCGTCAGGTAAGTAAGTGCTCTAGGACAGTAGTTCTCAAAATGTTTGTGTCCAAGCCTCACATCTATAACCTTACAAGTGCTGATGCCTCACCAATGATTCTAAACTATTTTTGTTGTGTGCAATAAAATCGCAACACATGGAAAGTAACATACGCATACCAAAGGAATTAGATTACACAAATGACAAGTGTATGTTGTTAGTTCACTAGTGCATCATATTGTCTGGCTGGCTACTGATGGTGGAATGTAGCCAAACATTGTCAACTGCAAGTAAAACCCTCTGTGATGAAAAGTTAAATGAAACAATACAGAACTAAAATCAGTTATAACATTAATATAATTACTACTAATAATTAATATAATTAATATAAAATAACATTAATATTATTATTTTATGTTGTTCTCAATATTTTTCTGTATTCTCATTTTATGACTATCTATATTTGCATATTTGCATATTCACATATTATCTTATTTTTACTTTGTACCGTATTCTTACTTCTTATTTTTATACAGTGAAACTTCTTTATAACAAACGTCTTTATAACAAAATGTCCCAAAGGCTCTTCATGTTAAGGTGCCATCTGTGTAAAGATATTTTCTTTACAACAAAATAATAATCTGGTCGATCCCAAAGAGTTCGTTGCAAAGAGGTTTTACTGTATATCACTGTATATCATTATTATTTTACTTCTAATTCATTTCATTTTGTGACTTTTCCCTTTTGTACTTGATTCTTATTTCAACAAATTCTGATGTTTATGATTACGATATTATATTTTTTCATATTCACATATCTTATTTTTTTTCTTTGTATTCTTATTCCTTACTTTTATGTATCATCATTACTAGTCCATACTAGTTCATATATTGCATCATATTTTATTTTATATCATTGTACTTATATTTTTAAGTTGAGCCAATTCATAGGCTTTTTTTAGCTTTAGTTCTAGCTTAGTTAGTAGTTGTTAGTTTGTATTGTGTACTTCACATACTTAGATGTATGTACGTTATGTATGTATTTTTATTTTTTCACAATTTAATCGTCCTGCCTCCTACAGCACAATTAACATAAAAACTGCCTACGCACAAATCCCTTGGGATTTTGTAGGCTTCCTACTGTTTTTTCTTGTTTGTATCTAACTATTTATGTCTGTAAAATTACCATCAACAGTACGAATAAAAATACATCTGAATCTGAATCTGAGTTGGCACCTCACAGTTTTAGAAACACTGCTCTATGAGATGGACACATTATGCGCTTTCACATTCAACCCCATATTGCTTGTTGTGGCTATCTCTCCATTCATTCATTCATTCATAGGAATGTAGTTCTATTTAGGGTTTGGGCCTCTTGGTCCCTGGCACATCGTTTTCATCAAGTTTCACAATGAAAACACTTGTGACACGCTGACCGGACAACCCCCATACAAATACCCGACTGTTTGTTTGTCTTCACCCCACATTTGACGTCGGGTAGTTCCTTGAGCGATCAAAAGAATGCATTTGCAACAAACATATCTTCTGTCACTTACTGCTGAATCAAGGTTATGCACTATTGACTATTCCTTATTTAGAGGAAAAGATTAATGGTGAATAACAAGATATCAATTTTTCGTCATTTAAATGATTTTTTATTTCGGTATGCAATTTCTTCATAATCTAAATTTTGTCACATTAAATAACATTTCTTCACAAAAAACAGGAGATAAATCATTAAATCTGTATAGTTACCTGCTGAAGTCCGTTGCGAACTAGTTCCATGGACATTCTTTAGCATGGAAATGTGAATGAAATGTTATGTTCGTTTATTGTAAAGTAGATCCCTGAGCAAGACTCATTTAGGATATTTTATAGGTCAAAAACTTAGAAATAACTTACAGTCAATGATTGTAACTTTAAAATAATAGGATAAATACAATAAAAAATACAATAAATAAATAAATATGATGATACTACCGTATACAATAAAATGGGAAACTACTAACTAGCATCAAACTAAAAAACAGAATTCTTCAATGGAGTAAAAACAACAGCTGTTGATAAGGAAGGCCTTCAGACTGTTCTGAAACAGTTTAGACTTCAGTTCTTGGTAGGGCCGGTACAGTCAGAATGGCATTTCCATTACACCCAAATGTCTGCACAGACTGCATTTTAAAATTCCATGTAGGTACCACTTGACCCAGAACTATTTGGTGTAGAATTAATTTGTATAAGAATTTGGTGCTATGAATAGTGATTACTTATGTAGTATATTCCAATGAAATTTTACCTCTGTATGATGCCCCCCCAAATGAAAAGTATTTATACTTATAATTATAATTGATATTTGTGTTAGTTTCAAAGATTTTACGAATGTGTGTTTACAAGTAGGCTAAAAAAAAAGTATTTTCTGATATTAAAAAAATAAAAACATTAAAAATTGACCAAGCAAGTAATGTAATTCAGAAATAAATCATATTATGTTCAATTCGATATGGCTTCTAAATGGTATGTGTCCCACTACCACATTTCATTGTGAGCCTAGGATTTAAGTTAACATGTCATTATAGGAGGATTGTCGATCACTAGGAAAACGCTCTATTTGACGCGTTGATAAGCGAGCGCTTCCATCTACGAACTTTGTGGCGAAAAGTTCTCAAAGCTAATAAAAACAACAATTCACAACAATTCAAGAATGCGCATTGCAAAATTTTTCCTAATTTCCATAGCTTTTATACTTCCTGACATTGTTGGATGCAGTGCAATTAGGGTGACCAGACGTCCCGAAAAATGCGGGATAGTCCCGAATTCGACCTAAGTGTCCCGTGTCCCGAAATTGATAAATTCACGATTTTATTTGATTTAAGTTTCAAAAGCTACAAATTTCAACTAGAAAAAATCGCAATTACATAAAGAATAGCAGTTAGTGGTAAATCTAATTCGGCGCTTAACTTGAAATACACGGGACAAGAGGTTTATTAATTTGCTGTTTCCCAAAGACATGTGCTGACAAAAAAAAGCTCTGAAAAAGGGTTTGATTGTAAAGTCACGGTACAACAACTTCGGAAATGCTTTCGTCATCAATCAATGACGTGCTAGCGGTCTCAGCCAACCAGAGCAGGTACATGAATTAGCCACGGCCGCTGGTTGGCTGCCGCTCACCCCCCCGTGACGGAAGCATTACCGAAGATGTTGTACGGCGACATGTGATGAATGAATAATTCAAGTTGTATACAATACAAATTGAAACAATTTAAATATAAAGTAAACAAACATAATTGCCTTCAAAAAAAACAAAAACTCCGTTCCCGTTTCAGTTTCAGCAAATATTTTACCTCCGACAGTGTTCACACCCGCATTGGGTAAAGTGTCCCGAAATTCAGTCCTGACCATCTGGTCACCCTAAGTGCAATGTGCGTTGCTAAGAATTTTCGTCGTCATGTTTTCAACACGGTCCACCACCGTTACTAACAGTTATTGACAGCAATAGAAATGTGATTTCTGCCTCAAATACGTATCAGACCGCGTTTACAAATTAGTATATTCGTAACCGGACAAAAATTTACTATAAGATAGCCACCTCACATTTTGCTGTTACTGTGTTTCAGAAATATTGTTATGTACCGAATTCACGCGCCGACCCACCCTTGTCCCTACCACCCTGGTACGGGACTCGAACCCATGTTCAGGTCGGCTGTCACAAGGTTTCACTGGGGACGTAACCCTCTCTCTTGACATACGTGAACTCGTACATTTGGGATCGTTGCTATGTCTGAGGAAGGCGGGGAGACTAGTACTTAAATCAACAGTCCTGGGTTCAAACATCGAGGAACCGTACATTTATTATGTTACACAATTGACAATAGACATTCATCCTACCGTGGCAAAGACGTGGCGTACCGATCTTTATCTATCTCCCTCTAATCTACTACTTAGGAGTCACACTACCTTGGTTGGCTTTCGCCCCGTCCGTTCGTCCCTCGTGACTCCTTGGTTCGTTCCTTGGGGATAGTCCTTGTGCCCCATGGCACCGCCGGTCCCTCTCGGCCCGTTCCATCTTCATGCGCCTACATTACGACCATCTTCAACGGCTCCTCCGACCGGTCCCCCCCCGACACTCCCGAGCCTCACCACTTTTAATCCACCTCAACCGTATCACGTCACCTTCCCCCCCTTTACCCCTTCTTTGGCTTGTGCTAGCTGCTCATGACTATAATCACTCATCAACCTACATGGTTCGACCCCCCACTCAAGCCAAAATGCAAGAGTGGGGCTCAGACCAAACTCCTAACAACAATCCAACAGGGCCTCCCAAAACCCCTGACACAGCAAAGTTACCAAATTACTTGTATGACCATTATGCTGTGTCAGTATTCTAATGTTAGTATTGTTGCCCTAGATTGATGATTTCATAATAGCCAGCTCAGCACCTACCTGATTGTGATCAAAACAGAGTGTTGTTTACCCATGTCACAATCAAGTAGAATAAAACACGACAGTGAAGGAATCCAGTGTGAAAATGAATAAACTTCCATTTTCACACTACAATATATTTTCGAGTAACTTTTGTGTAACTTTGCCAATATTTATCAGATCGCCATAAAATGGACATATTCGTGACCGGAAAAATCTGTAAAAAAATATGGCTATCTCACATTTTGCCGCCATTTTGTTTCAGAAAAATATTTTGCAGTAACTATGGTGTAACTTTGTAACTTTTCCAACAATTTTGCCTCAAAACTATACACCTTCAATCCACATTGAAGCTTGTGGATGGTCCAAATGTCAAGTTGATCGGACCGCTATCGACAGACATATAAACAAAAAAAAACAAAAACAGAATGAAGTGCCATAAGAGTCTAGTGGAGACGCTCGCTTTGCTCGCTTAATAACGAAACTATTGTAGTCTCAACTCTCAAGTATGGTAAACTAGGAAAACGCTCTGTTTGACGCGTTGATAAGCGAGCGCGTCAATATCTACGAACTTTCTGGCGAAAAGTTTTCAATGCTAATTTACAAACAACAATTAACAACAATTCAAGAATTCGCATTGCAAAAATTTTTCTAATTTCCATCGCTATTATACTTCCAGACATTGTTGGTTGCAGTGCAATGTGCGTTGCTAAGAATTTTCGTGGTCATGTTTTCAACACGGTCCGCCACCGTTACTAACAGTTATTGACAGCAATAGAAATGTAATTTCTGCCTCAAATACCTATCAGATCGCTTTTAAATTAGTATATTCGTGACCGGACAAAAATTTACTATAAGATAGCCACCTCACATTTTGATGTTACTGTGTTTCAGAAATATATTTTCGAGTAACTTTTGTGTAACTTATTTATCAGATCGCCATAAAGTAAACTTATTCGTTACCGGAAAAAGCTTTAGAAAAATTAAAAATATGGCTACCTATCTCACATTTTGCCACCATTTTGTTTCAGAAAAATATTTTGCAGTAACTATGGTGTAACTTTGTAACTTTTCGAACGATTTTGCCTGAAAACTATACACCTTCAATCCACATTGAGGCTTGTGGATGGTCTAAATTTCAAGTTGATCGGATTTTCGGTTCGGCCGCTATCGACAGACAAAAAAAAACAACAGAATGAAGTGCCATAAGAGTCTCGTGGAGACGCTCGCTTCACTCGCTTAATTACATTTCTTTTGCATTTCTTTTTGCAGAGTAAATCTCATCCCTCTGATAGATTCTATAAAGAGTCATGCTACTGAATGGAAAGCCGTTCTTGGAGTATGTCTTTCCGCAGCCACAAAGGAATTAATAAATGACTTCAAAACTCTTTTAGATGTAAGTACAAAGTCTAATTGGCCTACATTGGAGACTATTCAAATCTAATTACTGTAATCACAAATGGTTCAGACAAGGAGACCAGGGAGGTGATAATGAAATGTGAAACGTCTGGAAAACTTCATGGCTGCAGTTTGTTCGTTTTGGATAAAGTAATCTCCCTTCAATTAAAACTCGATTAATTCAATTATGTATGATTTGAATTAGTGATAAGTCCTTGCAGAAGGTTTGGTATTAACTATTTACATTAAACATTTTCTTATTCAAATTGTGGATTTTAAGGTTGTTTTCTATCTAAATGAAAGAGGAACTAACGTAGAACATGCATGTATTCGGACAAAGCCCCCCCCAAAAAATAGTTTACCAATGGTTGTCTGTCATCTGGCATCACATCTGGGATATTTGGGATACCGGTATTTATGTTCTCATTTCCTATTATGTTTTTTTAAAAATATTTGTCTCTTGGATGTAGGCGGTGATACTGATTAATTTCAATTATAAATGCATAGGTACTGTAATATAGCATAACTTTCATTGATAAGTTCTCCTAGTTCTAGGGTCCCACTTCACTTGAGTGATGCTATTTGCAATATGAATCTACATTGTTGAACCTACTATTTGTATAGACCGAGATTCCGTCACGTCCAGTTTGTATTGAGTGGTGTTAATATTAAAAGTTAGAGAAATGTAATTGGATAGTTGAGATGATGATCATGATCCCTTAATTATTGTTGTGATTTCTATTTGTAGATTTAGTTGCACTTGTAAGCCTGAATATTGTGTATTTTCTTAAATTTGCATCCAAGTGCAAAATGTTTAGCTTCTTAGGAAATAATCAGAATGATAACCAGAGTAATACAGAATACTGTAGTTTAAGCCTCTGTATGTATTTTGATATTTGCTTTCATACTTTTCAGAACTTGAAAATAGCTGTGGAACAGACAATAACTACTCTAGAAACCTTCAAAGCAGTCTTGCAGGCAATCACTGACATTCAGAAGATGTCTGTTGGTGCAGAATTGAAGTATCGTGATTATCAAGAGCGGTACCGTACGCTGCGTCTACATAACGTTGAGGTACACACTTACCTGATGTTTCCAAATTAAATTTGTGTGGGTAGAGCTGCCATCAATCTGCTGGATTTATATATGTGTGAGGAAGAGTGGTGATAGTGATAGCCACCAGTTTCCATTCCCCATTTATAATGACTAGGAGAGGCTGAAACTAAACCAACTAGGCCCCACGTAGTTCACTTCCCTACCACCGACAGCGCTTTATGTTTAGTTTGAATTAGTAAGGTCTGTTAGTTTTTATCAGTTAGTTTCTCCACTCCGACGAGTGAACAAGGCTGCGTAAACCGAAACCTTTTGTCGTTTTGTATATAAATATTTTCGTGTATCTTCAATCTTCAGAAAACTACCCGAACGTCTACAGGTAAGCTGTCGGTCCCTATCACTCTTTCCCCAACAAACTTCAAACCAGCCATTAGGCTCTACATAGTACATACCTAATTAATTAGGTCAACATTATGTAATTCTTTGCTATTTAGTATTTTGTCTCAGATTACAAGGGATCCAATGGACTGAGGCTCGATATTATGACGGCCCGCTAAATATTTAGTCATGGACTAACTTGTTTTCACTGTGGCAACCACCAATCAGAAGCGCAATCGACGACTTCGAGTGGGAGGAGTTTGCAATGAGCACTAGCTTACGTGGGACAAGTGAGGATGTCTGTACTATCTGCGCGTATTCTCACGCACACCACACGGAACTAATCTCAATCTAGCTGGTTTGTTAATCATTCTTAAGGTATAACCCATATGAAAGCGTATTTAGTAGGGGTGTGCGAACCCGTTTGAAAATGAACCGAAATCGAACCAACTTTAAAAGTTCGAGTTCGGTTCGAAAAAATAAAACCATGTTCGAAAACGAACTATTTGAATTTGCCGCCTTCCCGCCTAAATTCAAACTGTTGGGCTAGGCAATGCCTTCTAAATTGCCATTCACAACCTGTTGTAAGTAACAGAACAAAGGCAGTGCGTTTTCGGGCCCCATTTTCCCTCTATATCCTGTTAGTGTTCCATTTGAGCCTGCCTAAATTTGATTTTAACTCTTTAATGTGTTCCAGGCTCGTAAATAATGTTTTTCAGTCACAAATAAGTTAATAAATATTTTAGAAAAATGGAATCAGCACATCAACAAGTAAAACCAATTTATTTGCATGATCATATTCCTTCTCCCATTTACACTACAGCAGTTTTAACCACAACTTTAGAAACTTTAAAGAAAATTCGAAGTTCGAAGTTCGGAGTTCGAAGTTCGGAGTTCGAAGTTCGGTCTGATATGAAGGTTCGGTTCGAAGTTTGGTTCGAAAAAAAATGAGGGTTCGCACACCCCTAGTATTTAGCATATCAACGGTTGTTGTCATGATGGTTTCAAAATAATAGACACAGCAATTAACTTGTTATATGAATTCACACATCAAACATGACAGAACTCAACACTATAAGTTTGGTCTTATCCACTTCAATTTGCAAAAAAACTCATCATCGGATTTTGACATGAGTTATTTTAAAATACGCAGGCAATCAGACTAGAAATAAATAAACTTTCTAGATAGAAAGTGGCCCGAACAAAAATTTACAGGATGCGCCAATATGTAGGATGCGTCATTTTCATGGCCTAATAGCTCGTAGGGCCGTCATCTATCTAGAAAGTTTATTTATTTATAGACTAACAAGTTGCTTGCATATTTAAAAATGACTCCCATCAAAATCTGATGGTTAGTTTTTTGCTGATTGAAGTGGATAAAACAAAACTTCTATTGTCGACTTTTCCGTGTTCGATGCATGATTTCTTATAGCAAGTAACTGCCATGTAACCTATATAATTATAAAACCATCAAGACAAACAACCATTGATATGCGCACTAAATACAGCTTCATGTAGGTAATACCTTAAAAATGAATAATAAACCTAATTATAGGATGTCAAGTGGTATACACAAGCATTCGTAACTGTCAGCGAATATTTACTCACTTTCGGCGCCATGTCAATGCGTGACGTCAGGGGATGGGTAAATCGCAAGTCTTCCATTTTAACGGAGGAAACAAGTTAGTCCCCAATGAAACACCTAGCGGGCATCATACACTGTAACTAAATCCGTCGAGGCTGTGGATTGGCCGGTTTCAGGTGGACGAGGAGGACGAAGCATTGGCCACTGCGTTAGAAGAACAGTGGAAAGCCTTGTACTTGACTTGCCTCTACCGAGCAACAACCCTCCAATCCACCAAGGAGAGGTTTGCACAGATGACGGAGGACCAGATCGACGAGTTTGTGCTGCAATGCGAGGCATTCGCCAAGAGATTTGAAGAGGAGGGACCGGGTGCGGTCGGACAAGACTTGGATCAAGGTCTTCTTCTGATGCTTGTAAGTGCTTTCACATTTAAGAGGAGGGACCGGATGCGGTCGGACAGGACTTGAATCAAGGTCTTCTTCTGATGCTTGTAAGTGCTTTCACATTTAAGAGGAGGGACCGGGTGTGGTCGGACAAGACTTGGATCAAGGTCTTCTTCTGATGCTTGTAAGTGCTTTCACATTTAAGAGGAGGGACCGGATGCGGTTGGACAGGACTTGAATCAAGGTCTTCTTCTGATGGTTGTAAGTGCTTTCACATTTAAGAGGAGGGACCGGGTGCGGTCGGACAGGACTTGGATCGAGGTCTTCTTCTGATGCTTGTAAGTGCTTTCACATTTAAGAGGAGGGACCGGATGCGGTCAGACAGAGACTTGGATCAAGGTCTTCTTCTGATGGTCGTAAGTGCTTTCACATTTAAGAGGAGGGACCGGGTGCGGTCGGACAGGACTTGGATCAAGGTCTTCTTCTGATGCTTGTAAGTGCTTTCACATTTAAGAGGGGGGACTGGGTGCGGTCGGACAAGACTTGAATCAAGGTCTTCTTCTGATGCTTGTAAGTGCTTTCACATTTAAGAGGAGGGACCGGATGCGGTCAGACAGAGACTTGGATCAAGGTCTTCTTCTGATGGTCGTAAGTGCTTTCACATTTAAGAGGAGGGACCGGGTGCGGTCGGACAAGACTTGGATCAAGGTCTTCTTCTGATGGTCGTAAGTGCTTTTACATTTAAGAGGAGGGACCGGGTGTGGTCGGACAGGACTTGGATCAAGGTCTTCTTCTGATGCTCGTGTGCTTTCACATTTACTTGGCTTTTATTACCTATATACATGGCTTGTTTTTAGGCTTCAGTCTTTACATTTTTGTATTTAGAAACTTCGATTGTTGTGATGAAGTGATACATTTTGTACATTCAGGTGATGCCTACATATTAGCCTATGTACCTTAATTTAATAGTTAATACTAATAATAGAAATAAGTACATAAACCAAACTAACTCATACATTTACATTCAGCATTGCAGTTATTACTTAAAGTGGATGTTCTGCCAATCATTTATATGAAAGCATGTTGCTTTTTACAGAAAATGTCATGTAAAAGAAAAAATAGCTTCTGGCTATGTAGTTATAAAATGACACTGATGTCGAAAAAATATCCTTAAACATCAGAAGAAATTAGGGTTACAGTTTGATAATCAATAAATGTGCCTAGATAGCACTTTCCAAACCGATCGATAATCAATTCAGTGTTCTCTCATTATAATCGATCAGCTTGCTCGAGATTTCAAACTTAGCGCTCGTTAAGAGAATGTCGTGTTCCTCCACATGCTTGAACCCTGTTTTCCCACACACCTGTCACATTGGTATGAGCACTGGTTAAACAGTCCACATAAGGTATGTTATGTCGTCTTTGTAAGTATCTCAACGTAAGCTCTCAACGACCCTACCCTATCCCCTTGGGGAAGGGGGGAAGCAAGAATGTCAATGAGTTGAGCTGTTAGCGCTCGTGTTATTTCAACAATGGTGACCCAGCTTTGCTCAATTAATAATACGTATTGTCTAAAACAATGTTTCAACATTGTCAGGTAGTTAATTCAGAATCGGTTGTAAAAGTTAACTTTTAGTTTTAGATGTAATAAATTATTATGTATACTTTTCAGGAATTCAGACCAATATTTGCAGAAATGGAAGAAAAACGTTTGGACTTAGTTAATGCAGAGATGTTGTTTGATCTTCCTTTGGCCGATTATACCAACTTCATAACAGCTTATGGGGAAATGGAGGGCCTTGAACTCGTCTATGCACTATATGCTGCACAAAAGGTACGTAATTGTTCCAAAAAACATTATCCAATAGAATAGCTTGCCTTGCGCATGCTTGTTACTGACCACAATATCAAGTAATATTTTTGTAGACGTTTTGCTTGTAGACTTAGGTCCCAGGGCCAAAATACGAAAAGTTTTAACTCATCTGGAAGCATAGCACACTGTGGTGTGGAAAGTTCTATAAATACTAAATGCTAAATGTATACTTTAGGCCTATACTCATGCACTTTATAATCAAGCAGTATGGCATTATTTTCATTGCATTTTTATCACTAATTAATAATTATGGATTTAAAATCAAAATAACTGTCCTAGCAATAATAATATTTAATGTATTCATCACTCATCTGTAGTGCCTACCAAACCCGTAGTGCGCTATGCCTTCAGTTTTCGATTTCGAGTAGCCTACTTGAGATATAGGAGGCATAGTTTAAACAATGAAAATTTCTTCAATTTTTTACTGAGAGTATTCCTTCATCTTAATATCATTGTTGTCCGTTGTAGAATGCTCGCGACGTCTGGTCCAAGACTCTGTGGGTACATCTGAACCCACAAGCTCTGGTCGACGGTATGGAAAGCTACCTGAAAGAGTTCAAGCGTCTGCCCAAAGCGGCGCGAAATCTGCCCGTTGGCCAAACTTTGGAAAACATGATGAAACAGTTCAAGAACTCTGTGCCTCTGTTTGTGGAGCTCAAGAATGAGGCATTGAGGGAGCGGCATTGGCAGGAACTCATGGATAAGACAGGTCAGGCACAAGTTGTCTAGTTGTCTCTAGTAGTATTCATTGTAGTATTCATTATATGCGAACGAGTGCATTCGTACAGAGACACACCAAAGAAGTGTATGAGGCGACTCTTAAAACAATTCTGTTCATAGACTTAGCTTATAATACAGTGAAAAAGAGCCGGAGGTTTGATGCTCAGTCAGGGCAAACTTGTACATCTTGCTTGCTATATCTCCATATATATAATAATGTAAGAGATAATAGAAATGTGACCAATAGACGTTCCCAGTCATGTATATATATTTAATATACTGTATAAGTTACAACCGCTAACACTATGCCTATAAGTTATACAACGGCTAAAATTTTTAAATTTGCAATCCAGATCAACATTTCGACATGTCACCGGAACGTTTTACTCTGGAGAACATGTTCGCCATGGAACTGCATCGCTATCAAGACATTGCCGAGGAGATAATCAACAACGCCGTCAAGGAGCTGAGCATCGAAAAGGGTGTGAAGGAGATTGCCCAAGTGTGGACGACCATGAACTTCACGGTATTCAAGCACTTCAAGGGCAACGACGATAGAGGCTACATTCTCGGCGAGATCAACGAGATCACCCAGGTCTTGGAGGACAACTCGATGAACCTACAGAGCATGGGCGGATCACAGTAAGTGCGAACGCAAACTCTAACTCATAGTACAATACATACCTACGCTGATAAAGCAACAAATACCTACTCTACAATGCAGCAAGCGTTCCGGCCACTGACCACTGCCTGCTACAAGTCACAGAAATCCCTTTGAGGGGGTAGTGCACTAGTATTTATTTTTGGAAAAATATCTATTGGTTCCACAGAAGTCAAATAGTTTTATCAACAAATTAGTCATGTTCATGTTTTAAATTTGTTTTGTATCCAATATTGAGTCATTGTTTTCCGAACCGTTCCCTCCCAATGCTCTCTGTGCTTCGTATCTAATTTCTCTGGTTTATTAAGGTTCGTCGGCCCGTTCTTGCCCATAGTGCAGAAGTGGGAGAAGAGTTTGTCGCTGATTGGGGAGGTTGTGGACGAGTGGATGGCTTGTCAGCATAAGTGGCTCTACCTGGAGGGAATCTTTGTAGGCGGAGACATCCGCTCACAGCTGCCCGAGGAAGCTCGCAAGTTTGACGATATAGACAAGGCGTTCCGAAAGGCGAGTTGTTTGCGTTCAATATCTTTAACTTGGTGACAATTTTTACAACTTGTAGGCTACATCATATCGATCGTTATAAACAAAAGTAATAAATTTACCTTATGCCTACTGTTTTGTTTATTTCTTAAAGTGATAAAAGCCGGTGCAATTCGCTGTGGTTGACTAGGTGTGTCTAGTAAACAATTGCCCCTGCATTCTAGGTTCTAATCCTAGCTTGGGCATAGATATCTGACATTTTTTTCATATTATCACCCTCTCATTATTTTGATTGGCTTGTTCACTGTCTGAACAGTAGGCCCACATAATACACTAAATTGCTGTGTTTTAGTGCAAGAAAAACATATCAAATGCTACATGAATCAACCAGCGGCAGATCTAGACTTCAGTCATGCAATGGGCAATTATCTATAGACAGATAAATAACTATGTATTGCCTTTTACTTCCACATGTACTTTACTCTCCTTCCCCGCCACACGCAACCAACACAGTAATGAATAGCTGAATTGGATGAGAGGGAAAATAAAATGTATTGAGACATAGGCTTATAGGCTAATGTGTGTAATATATACTAGGTATATCTAGGGAGACTAACAGAAATGTTTGTGGGTATAAAGAAGGTCTAACAATATCCATAAAATACCCCAAACTACCTTTGTAAAAAAAAAAAAAAATAGGTTCAGAATTCTATCACAATATGACTAAATTATTATGTAATTTTTCGCAGTATACCTAGTAAAGTAAACTTATAAATTCAAAATGCTTCTTTTGACAACCCCTGTGCATTAATCATTACATTCATAGAGATGGAACTGGTCTGTACAGAAATGTTTGTGGGTATAAAGAAGGTCTAACAATATCCATAAAATACCCCAAACTACCTTTGTAAAAAAAAAAAAAAAATAGGCTCAGAATTCTATCACAGGGGACCCATCCGTCCCTATACCAGCAATGTTAAATTAGCCAACTTTCGGTACCTTTTCTGAAGGAATGGCTAGCCTAAGGAGGCTGATATTTACAAGTCTTTTAGACAAATCTATTCTAAAAAATCGCAGCGGAAAAAAAATTTATATTTTAGTTTTGTTTAAAAATTGCAATTTTTTTACAATTGGCAGTTATTTCGATCAAAATATTGACATTTCCTAATACAAACGACAGTAGAAAAAATACTTTGAAGACGTTTATCACAATTTCCTGTGCTGCGTTTCTGTAAAACAGTTGTATTTACATGCTCCAAAAAAAATCATGAAATTCTGTTTGGTGATTCTTTAGATAAATGTACCGTAGCACAAAAAAAAATGTTCTGAGATAACCCAGTTTAAAGTGGGACATAGATTTTTCATCTGTTTTAGGGGCTACCATCATATCGCAGCTCCCTTTCTTAACTGGTGCAACCAAATCCGTTTAAATTTTAAACACATCAAGATAAAAGTAAAGTTTATATGAAAATCATAGAACATATTAAAATATTTTAATATTTCGAAATTAAAAAAAAAAAAAAAAAAAAATTAAAAACTTAAAAAAAAAAAAAAATTAAAAACTTAAAAAAAAAAAAAAAAATTAAAAACTTTTTTTTTTTTTAAATGTCAAACAGCCTGAGAGCTTTGGGGAATGGGCATATATGATGACTAAGGTTGGAATTCATAGTCGGCCCCTACACCTAGGGGCACCCATTGTTGCTATGGATTTGTCTTGTTTATGGGAAATACCATGGAAACAACTGTTACCTTAGTAACAATGGGCGCCCCTAGGTGTAGGGGCCGACTATGAATTCCAACCTAAAGCACTACTTCTTCATTGCAGTATGGCAGTATGTTTGGGGGGGGGGGGGAGGGCAGACAATGGCACGTAATGCTTTTAGCTGCAGCCATTTACGCTGAAGAAGACCAGATATTGAAGTTATGCTTACGCATACGTGTCTTTAAAAGATAACTGTGAGTTCAGCTATCACTCTATGGCCAAACAAATGTTATCATTGAGTTCAGGAGACATAGACGGTTGAATTAGCAAAACAAAACAAAAAACACGTAATTTTTAAATTTGCGACGGATGGGTCCCCTTTTAAGTGATAGAATTCTGAACCTATTTTTTTTTTTTTTTACAAAGGTAGTTTGGGGTATTTTATGGATATTGTTAGACCTTCTTTATACCCACAAACATTTCTGTACAGACCAGTTCCATCTCTATGAATGTAATGATTAATGCACAGGGGTTGTCAAAAGAAGCATTTTGAATTTATAAGTTTACTTTACTAGGTATACTGCGAAAAATTACATAATAATTTAGTCATATTTTTGTCTTTGCAGCAGTGGTAGGCTAGGATTTCATCTTGTTAGTGGTTTCATATTATTAATCTTGTTCATCAATACATACATAAACAAAGACAAAATAGTTGTGTTCATAGTTAGGCTATATATTTAGATCTTAAAACACAATTAAGTTTTTGGCAGTACAATACAAATCTTTATTTGTATTTGAAACATATTCCAGATTATGGCAGAAACTGCCAAAAAGCCAAATGTTAAGGACAACTGTCATATAAACGGGCGACTGGTCGAACTCCAAGGATTAAGTTATGGCCTTGAAAGATGCCAGAAATCTTTAAATGATTATTTGGATTCCAAGAGGAATGCTTTCCCGAGGTTCTTCTTCATTTCTGATGATGAGTTGCTGTCAATACTTGGCAGCAGTGAGAAAACCTGTTGCCAGGAGCACATGGTCAAGGTAATAAGTCAGTAGTTTGTGTTTGCCGCTTTAAAAGTTTAAAAATAGTCTCCCGCTCAAGTTAATAGCCTGCAAGGTCAGATAAAAAAAAAATCTGTGACAAAACGAGAATGAGTTTTTACTACTGGTCCAATTTATCAATTCCACCATTTTAATAAAAAGAAGAAAAATAAGAAATCAAAAAGTACACACCCAAAATATGTTTAGATCTTGTTAAGATTTTGCTGCCATCAGAATGATGCACACAATCTCTTTTCAGTACCGTATTGCGACCGTTACCATTTAGTTCTGTGCGTGCCATAAGAACCAAAGACCTAAACCAAACCAAGAACCTATTTACCTGAATCTAAGACTGTAATTATGTATTTATTTCCATTTTGTCTAGTAAGGGATCGAGGGTTGTCTTAAATTCGTATATTAATGTATATTGTTATGATTAAGAATATGGCTTTTTCCAGTTTTAAATTCTTGAAAATAGGTGGTCGTCTTCTATTCGAGTAAATACGGTATGTACAGTATATTGTTTTTAAACATATTTTCACCATTGAAGACTATGTACCAAAATGAGTGTGAATAATTTGGGGAAGGGGAATTATGTTAATATTATTATTGTTATTAATGTTGTTATTGTTGTTAATATTGTTTTGTTATAATTATGCATGTATTTTGTGTCAGATGTTTGACAACGTTGCAAGCTTGCGTTTGGGCCCCGATCAGTATGAAAATACTGTGGCCTCTGCCATGATCTCGTGCGAAGGAGAGGTCATGGAGTTCCGCAATGTGGTACTCATCGACGGGCGAGTTGAAGACTGGATGAACCACGTGCTGGCCGAGATGAGACGTTCCAATCGATTTATCACCAAGAAAGCAATATTTTATTATGGCAAAGTTAGAAGGCCAAGGTACGACTTTAAAGTTAAATATTATTCTTAATAATCTGCTTGTCAACAAGGATTTGCCAACTTGTCATAGTCTCCACTGGAAAACCAGAAAATGCATGATGGCCCAGTAAGCCAAAAATGCGGGCATAGGAAAAGAAGAAGATAGATTCTTTCGTTCTGTATTTTTTTTTTTATTATACCGGTCAAGGTGAGTCCTTCAGCATGGTGACTGTTTCCTACAAAGAGGCCACTCGTCCATATTCTTAATCACCATATTCACATTCTTCATGATCTTGCTCACTTTTCCCCTTATTTTCGTTTCTATTTCTCTCCTCATTCTCATTAATGCCGGCCCTCTTAACAACCTAAATGCCCACCTGTTCTATCCCCCCAACCTGCCTCAATCATTTTCTTTCCACTTATTTTTTTGTTCACCTTATCACTTGAAACACTATGATTGAGGTTGTGAGTACAAAGGGTATATTACTGTTTTTGAATGAATAACTTCATTGTTTCTCCATTAACTCATAGTTTTCTTTTAGGACAGAATGGATGTTGGACTACCAAGGGATGGTCTGTCTGGCAGGTAACCAAGTTTGGTGGACTGCTGAGGTGGAGAATGTGTTTGCCAAAGTGAAACAGGTTTGTTTTGTTATGTGTCCCTCAGTCCTTTGTTCCTTTTCTAGCTGTAGTATTTAAAAGTAGGACCATGAAAATATATATTAAAATTCCAATTTCAACTCTATGGGGAGGCATAAGCAGCACAGCACAGATAATGTGGAAAGCAGTCCGGGGTGGTAAAATGGTAAAACGTTTTCTTTGGAATGATAAGCTACTTTACAACAATAAAATAAAGTGCATGGTGGGAAAGACAAGAAGAGACAGGATTAGAAACACAAACATTAGAGAAATGCTTGGTGTGGAGAAGCTAGGGGACAGAATGGAAAGGACAAGGCTGAGATGGTTTGGACACATGAAACGGATGGCGGAAAAAAGGATGCCCAGGAAAATATATGAAAAAAAGATCGAAGGAAGAAGAAGACGGGGAAGACCAAGGGGAGGCATAAGCAGCACAGCACAGATAATGTGGAAAGCAGTCCGGGGTGGTAAAATGGTAAAACGTTTTCTTTGGAATGATAAGCTACTTTACAACAATAAAATAAAGTGCATGGTGGGAAAGACAAGAAGAGACAGGATTAGAAACACAAACATTAGAGAAATGCTTGGTGTGGAGAAGCTAGGGGACAGAATGGAAAGGACAAGGCTGAGATGGTTTGGACACATGAAACGGATGGCGGAAAAAAGGATGCCCAGGAAAATATATGAAAAAAAGATCGAAGGAAGAAGAAGACGGGGAAGACCAAGGAAGAGATGGAAGGAGATTGCTGAAGACTTACAGAAGAGAGGAGAGAACTGGGAGCAAGTAGAGGAAGTACGATTGTGGGAAGATTGGAAGAGGTGGAAAAATTTGGTTGTGAAACCCAAGCTGACCCTGCCAGAAGCAGGAAACGGCGATGGATAATGATGATGATGAAAATATAGTGCGCTGCTTCCTCGAGGGAATTTTGGTGATTTCTAGCAGACAGTGTCAATAGCTGGAATGCTTGCAGCGCTGCTAGTGGCACTACTGTATTTCATTGACTAGTTTCTATTATTGGCTTCACATTGTGACGGCATTGCTTTAAAAAAAGTATGGCAAATGCCAAATAGTTATGTTCCGCAACAAAATTGTTGTGCATTTCTGCGTTGTGTATTTCTGTGTTATTTCTGCGTTAATCCGATGCTTCATCGTTTGACCATCAATTTAATCATTATTGTTTGTATGCTAAATGTTTGGAGTAAAGGTATTATTAGAGCATTTAAGAAAAAAACATGTACAGTTTTTTAGATGGGTATCATGAATAGAATTTGGGCCACCGCTAAGCTAGCAGTGGGCTAGCATTTTTCCATCGTTAGCAATAGATTTTTGACAGAGACCTTCATATGGTGATATATATGTATATTATAATATTATGTTTGAGGTAACATTTGAAATTGGTATTGTTTATTGAGATTTGATAGTAATTGAAAATAGTACGTAACATCTAAAATTGATGATTTGAAACTCGACGTTCAAACATGACGCTCGTGAAATTAACCCATAACGAGATGCCCACAAATTACTAGAAATTATAGAGAGAGAGATTTATTGATTGATTGATTGATTAGCGTCTTTATTTATGGCGTGATTAATGCCTGTCAGGCATTCTCTACCATCCAACCATTTTATAAGATACATACAATAACAATACAGATATAGAGAGAGATATGCAGTATGCACACACTGCATTGAATATGAGTAGATGGATTTCTATACTTAGTTAGATACAATGTATTGGTGTTAATGACAAGCAACGCTGCCATTTTAGTACCATGCCAATTAAGTTCTTGCTATAAATTAAGACTGCTGTTGAGTGAGCTATCTGGCTGTCATAATAATACCCATTTTCAACTTGAACCTGAGAGTCCCCACCTTAATATTGCACAGTGAGCTGTGACAGTTGACATACTGTCCTTTAAGCCAAAGGTGGAGAAATTCAGTAGCATTTTATGAGTCAGCCAAAATATTTAGGGGCCTGATACTAAGGGTAGTAACCAAATAATCAATTCATTTTCTAGTTGATATTTTAGACGGTACCGTAATTTTGCCGTACCTAACCGGTAATTTTGCACGACTGCTTTAAGTAAGCATATTAAATGATTAATGATTTGCTTTGTAGTTTGTATACGTATGTCTTATCTGGGTGTATTGCGATGTTTGTCCAGGGCAAGCATAGATCCATGAAGGAGTATTTGAACCAAATGAACCGGCAGCTAGACGAGCTGGTAGTACGAGTACGTTCGGACCTGTCCAAGAATGACCGGAAGAAGTTCAACACGGTTCTCATCATTGACGTACACGCCCGAGATATCATCGAGAATTTTGTCAGGGACAAGTGAGTATCGGCCTATTATTGAATAGGTGACTGATGGTAAGCCTCATACGTGTATTGAGTATAGGGAACACCAGGACTCAAAAAGTACTATGCCCGAGATGCCGGGGGCATGTCATTATATTGGTTGGATGGACAAGTAAAATAATTGCTCATAGTCATATCCATAAAATTACAAACAGTCAGATTTACCGTACTTTGCCATCCCCTTGCTGCCTACAATTCTTACACAATCGCACGTTTCACAATCGCATTCCGTTGCCTTTGGAGTAGGCCTAGTTATATAGTATTTAAGTGCATATCAGGGAGAATGGGAAACTGAAACATATTACAACCAATTTTATGGCATGCCTTAATTTTTTGGAAAAAGTGGGCTGGACTACAAAAAGGTAATCAAAGTGGGCATGTAAATTTTACATCTGTGTGTGTTAAATTATATCTATAACATGCCCAGCTGGGCTTGAACTATTTTATAAAAATGTTGAGCCCTGGGGTTAGTGTTGGCAATTTTCAGAAAATTTTGATTTGTTGAAAATTTCATGAAAATTTTCGTGAAAATTTTCAAAAAATTTTCAAAAAAATAATATTCAGTGTTATCATATAACTTGATGCTTGTACTTTAAAAAATGGGTTTTATATTAAACTTAAACTTACTGGCAATGTGTCTGAATTCGAAAGCAACTCAGACACTTGTTGATTATCATTACTAAAATAGCCTACTTATTGTAATTAGGCCCGCTATTTCAATGCTGTATCAACTATTTATTTGTCGAGTAGCTTGTTTTCACCATTGGCAACCTCCCTTCAGTATCTTCTTTGAAATCAACCAAATTGCTTACAACAAATTGCTTTGTTATCTTCAACAGATTTTATTGTTATTTGTTGATTGTAATACGGGCCCTTAATATAGAAGGTATTTGAAGACATTTTGTTTGAATATAACTTTAATTTTCTGGCAGGCAACAAGATGCATTTTTGCATTGAATGGACATTTAAATGGGTATTCAGTATAGCCCATATCACACTACCATTGGAATCGTAGACTGGAGTCGCCAATTGCAATCGCAATCTACAATTATCCAATCACACTTGACCAGCTGACAATCCTAAAATCGTTCAACTAGGATATAAATTCAATAATAATAACTAATAAGACAAGCCTTAATCACAAACAAATATATAATTAAAGTTATTGGCTCTTTGTTTCCATTAAACTAGTTGTTGCTTGAGGTTATGTTGTGAGACAGTGCGCAATACGTATTTAACCGTTCTCCTTCCTGATTGGTTCACGTGACTTGGATCAACGATTCACAATCTTATTTTAGAGCTTGGTCTATAAAAAGATTGCAACCGTAGACTGGCTGAACTGAGCTACTGCGCATGCGCCGCCAATCGTAAGCTCGAATCTACGATTGCAATTGTCAGTTCGGAACCTAATGTGATATGGCCTTATCACAATTCTACATGCTTTTCTTTGGTATCTAATACTATCAGATGATGTAAGATGACCAACCTAAATCATATTCGCAATAAAAATTATTTGAAAATTTTCTGAAAAAGTCTCTTGAAAATTTTCAGAAAAATTTTCATTTCACTGAAAATTTTCAATTGAAAATTTTCAATTTGCCAACACTACCTGGGGTACACATATTATAGGTATGGGTACCTACATACAAAAATTACTAATTACTAATTAGTATCAAGGATGAACATAAAATAACAACACAGTTTCAACTTTTGGAAGTTGGTTTCTGGGGAGGGAGGGGCCACGTTTTCTTGAAAAAAAAAATTCCATGTCTAAGGTAAAATACTGTATCTGCCCTTGAATTCTATCATTATCCTCAATGCCAATTTTTTCATAATCAAATTTTTGTTAGGTAAACAATTTAAAAAATTAATGTTTTCTGTAATTTTTTTGACCTTGTTTCCTAGTTGGTAGTTTCACAACTGAATAGAATATATATTTAATAAATAAAACTAGAGCTGGACCGATTACACTTTTTTGCCGATGCCGATTTCGATTCCAATTCTAGTTATTTGCCGATTCTACACACTGATTTTCACCGATGCCGATTATTTTTTACCTTTTTTTTACCTTTTTCTAAAAAAAAATTGTAAATGACTATGGTAATACAATTAGACCTACTTATACCTTTAGCCTATATTTCAGTGATCAATAGGGCCTATTGTCCTATTTATATTTTATTTTTCTATTTCAATTGGCTAGAAGCAAAGTTCAGTGTAAAAATTTAAATCTATGTCGCAGCCATTGATATGTTGAAAACAAACATTTGTAGGCACAACTTGTGCCTACAAATGAAAACACTTCCACATTTCCAAAGTGTTTCAAACAATTTCAAATGGAAGATAAATTATAGGCCTAGGCCTGAAATTCCTAGTTCCCACGAACTTCTAGACTCCCCACTGATTATTTTTTCTTTCCGTCAAGTTCTTTGGTACCTCGAGTCTCGACCACAACTGAAAGTCAACTATCGATCTATCGAGTTAGTGAAGTAGACTCGTGATTGGTGCACACGCACGACAATATCGACTTTCGATTATCGACCATTTCTGGAATTTATTTTCTTGAGCGCAAAATTTGAAAGAATCGGTGATCTGAAAACATTGAATCAAGAATCGGATCGTTGGATCGGCGCGGTTTTGCCGACTCTATGAAGAATTAGCGATTCTCAAGAATCGGAATCGGAATCGGTCCAGCTCTAAATAAAACCTCTCTTATAATGGGTGGGGAAAAAATGAGACAAACTTCCTTTGATGCTCACCAACCCTCAACCAGGAGATTGAAAGCACCTAGACCTAGCCAAGAAAATGCAAGACCTCATACTTGTATTTTTCATACTCTTTTTTCCTTTTTATTCAGCATCATGGATGCACAGGAGTTTGAATGGGAGAGTCAACTACGTTTCTATTGGATACGCGATGTTGACAACTTGATTGTGAAACAGTGTACAGGTATGCTTCTGCAGTGCAGAGCACATCTTATTATTATGCAAAGTTGTTGAAATAACTGTTTGCATTCTTGCTGAAACATGTCTTGTGCACTAGGTGGGTTTGAATACGGCTATGAGTACATGGGCTTGAATGGACGTCTTGTAATTACTCCCCTTACCGATCGGATCTACCTGACCATAACTCAAGCCTTGTCTATGCAACTCGGAGGTGCCCCAGCAGGTGAGGAATAACTTAAGTGTGGCGTAAAATAAACTAAAGAAGTTTGAAGGAAAGTGGGCAGTAGTACACACTACACATGTCTATCACTGTTTTATTTTCATAGTGTATATTTGGATAGAGAGAAGAAGTAGTAATTTTAGTACTTTTTTTTACTTTTTTTTTAGTAATTTTAACGCTCACATTGATTATGTCTTGAAGCGTGCTTTCAAAACCTTGGGCTTTATTAAACGCACTTGCAATCATAATTTCTCCACTTTTGTTATCCGTAGTTTATACATGAGCATTGTATTACCGATTCTTGACTACTCGAGTGTTGTTTGGTCGCCACACCATGTGACTAAAGTCCAAAATCTTGAACGTCTCCAGCAGAAGTTTTTAAAGTGGTGTTGCCAAAGGAATCAGGTAGATTACCATAGGGTTGACTATGCCAGGTTATGTGATGAAGCCCACCTACTTCCTTTGGATGCCAGGCGCAAAATGTTTGATGTTATCACTTTTAAAAAGATTTTATCGGGTGAGCTTGATTGCCCTGATTTGTTAGAAACAATTTCTTTAAATGTTCCTATAAGACGCTCTCGTAACACACTTTTATTTAAACCCCCAACATCTAGATTGGATCTTTTTAAATACTCATTTTTGCCACGCACTGTTACCATGTTAAATAGTTCACCTATTAGCCATATTGATGTTTTTAATGACAATGTGAGGTCAATAAAGTCAAAGTGTTTTAACATTTTATGTTCATGACAAAAGTGCGGTTAATTGTTATAGCTACCACTTACCTTAGTTGGTGTATTTTTATTTTATTTTTGAATGAGTCGTTTTAATAGTGAGTATATGTATGTTAATTTTATTGGAACATATTATGTATTAATGAGAACCTATCAATTAAGTATATTATATCCAATTGTGCCTTGAATTGTTAATTCTGTTGTTGGATAAATAAATAATAAAAAGTAGTTTTAAGTTTAGTTTGGTTTTCTACTCACGCTGAGTGATCAAGACCACGAGTTGGCCGAAATGTCTCAGTTTATTTATTTGTCTTCTCATCTATCTATATGTTTCTCAGGTAAGCTGTCGTCCTGCTGTACCTTTTGTTTCACTTGAACAATGTTTATCTCTTACTGTTTTATGTTTACTATGTATATTACAGCATAACGATCCTGTAGGCCCATGTCACGTTTTATCTCCCCATTTTGTCTCTAGCTATGCATGCATTTATTTTTATAATGTAAACCCTATACATATATACCTATGCATAGTGTATAGAGAGTGAATACTTGGAGAGGCCTCACTAGAACATGTTTATCTTGTTCTTAGTTCCAATTATGTATGTATGGACTATTAATGGAACAGTATATAGATATTAGTATATAGATATGTAGAAACCAAACATCATTGTCAACTTTCCATTTCCTCCACATACAGAACTAATAAAGGTGATGCTGATTGCATGAACTGTACACTGCCAATCACTTCCTTGCATTTCACAAATGTGTGATTGAAACGCAAATCATATATGAATGAACAAGGTATTAATTTTAGAATTGAGACTTATTTGAAGGAAGTTAAAAATTATTGTCTCACACATTAAATTGGTCTACAATGCTATAGTATTGTTTTGCCCTGCCCAAATCTATGATACGAATCATGTTTTGTATTTGTATTTATTTTCCCTAAGCCCTAACTGCCCTTATAAATCATTACTAACCCAGCTTATCGACTCTGGTGATTAAAGTGACAACTTTGGGTTTATTTGATGTTTTGATCTTGTTCCTAGGTCCCGCTGGCACAGGGAAGACAGAAACGACAAAGGATCTGGCGAAGGCCATGGGCCTTCTTTGCGTGGTTACTAACTGTGGTGAAGGCATGGATTTCAAAGCGGTGGGAAAGATTCTTGCGGGTTTGTCTCAGTGTGGAGCTTGGGGTTGTTTTGACGAGTTCAATCGAATCGACATATCGGTGTTGTCCGTGATCTCTACGCAACTGCAGACGATCCGTAGCGCTCTTGTGCTTCATCTTAAGAGGTTCATGGTGAGCAGTATTCTTTTTTTTGCATACAAAAGATAGATAGATGGATAGATAGATGTTCTTTATTTCTTGCATGTATAAAATTGTTACTTACATTCAATGCAGTCATGTTTACAAGAAAATGTCGAGGTTTAAGATAATATCTCGTTCTTCCACCAAACCAGATTTTTCGTATTAACAGAAACTCGATAAAAAAATGCATAGCACATATATCCAACAAAAATAGGTTAAGCGGCTGTTACACGGAGAAGTTGGAAAAGAGGGAAGAAAAAAGTAAAGAGAACAGTTACTTTTTTACTTGTAGAGATAGCTTGTAGCTTATGGGACTTTTTGCGTTGCTGTCACACTAGGAAGTGAAAAAAGAGAAAAGTGAAAAGTTCTCCAAAAAGTTGAACACTGCTCGACAAGTAAAGAGTGAAAAGAAAAACGACCTTGAAGAGTTGAAGCTGATTGGTCGATTGACACGGCCATTGAGTACGACTCGGGAGAGTTGTGACGTCCAGACATTGCTATTCCAACCTACAAAACTTGTCACTTTGACAGCTTGTAGCCTTGTAGTTAAAAACGCATATGCCGATGGATTCGTCGGTGGAAGAGGCTGCAATTGCTGCAAATATTAATGTAATCATCGCCATTGTAAGAAGACGGCGACGAAGAAGAAGAAACAGTGATTTGTTTTCATGCATCGACGATCCAGTTTCGTAGAAACCGACTACAGTCTTCTAGCTGCCACCATTTGCCGCAAGAGCGCATTGTAGTTTTGTAGAAATACCGATAGGTTATGCCACACGCGCGCTCTTCTCTTTCAACTCTGTGTATTCCCGTGTGACAGCTAGAAAAAGGACTTTTCTCTTTACTTTTTACTTTCCACTTTTCCAACTTCTCCGTGTAACAGCCGCTTTACTATAGAAGATGAGTCGGGCATCTGTTTGAAACTGATGTATGGAAACACATTTTTCTCTGACATTTAATCTACCGTACTTTCGCTAGTATTTGAAGAAATCCACTAAAACTCGAATATGTCAGATCTGACATCTCATTGGCCGATATGCAACAACTCTCATCATTGGCCATATTGAAATGTGTAATGAAGAAGTGTTATCAGTTATCAGTAAGTAAACCAAATGTGCTTTCTCACAACTGTGGCCTTTCATTGTTAGATAAACTATACTTATTACTTCTCCAACCTGTATGCACTGAGATTATAAGTTATTTATTAGCCTAATGGGAATACAAAAATTATTACCTAGTGAAATTTGCGCTGCAAGGTGCTTAAATTTAATGAAGCACAATACCCAATAACGAGTAAAAGATTGAACAAATAATTGAGCAAGATTAAATAAAATGAAAAAATAACATTAATTAAGAAATAAAAATAAAAGTTTAAATATAAATAAATAAGTAAAAAATATCCCTACTTTATTGGTCTAGCACAAATTTTTGTTGAACACAGTTCCAGCTAGCAGCAAATGTAGCCTAACAAGGTACGGTAACTGCTTGAAAGCAAGTTCAAATTACATTTGCTCTTTTAAGTCACCTCATAGGTCAGTGTTTGTAGATACTGTGACATCTCTGTCCGACAGTTTGAGGGTCAAGAGATTGCGTTGGACCCTAAGGTGGGTATCTTCATCACTATGAACCCTGGCTATGCTGGTCGTACAGAGCTTCCAGAATCCGTGAAGGCTTTATTCCGACCAGTGGTCTGTATTGTACCCGACTTTGAGCTCATCTGTCTCATCATGTTGTTCTCCGAGGGATTCCTTCAGGCAAAGGTAAAATTATTATTATTATTATTATTAATTAATATTATTATTATTATTATTATTATTATTATTATTATTATTATTATTATTATTATTATTATTATTTTTTTTATTATTATTATTATTATTATTATTGTTATTATTATTATTATTATTATTATTATTATTATTATTATTATTATTATTATCATTATTATCATTAGTATTAACGGTTAATATTGGAAACGGGGTCAAGATATATATATATATATGTATTATTAGTATTAACGATTGCTTTGTTTATACATCCAATGGAGTGCATGCAATGGTGCACAGGACACCTGAAAATTGACGTGTTTTATTTTTTGTCATTAGGCTACAGCACAAAACATACAATCAGTCAATCATACGTTCATGCATACATAATATGTATAGACAATTTCAATACTGTTCAATTGTACAAATATATACATACTAGATACAAATGTAGGCAAATGTATGTAGGCCTACATGTTTAGATACAAAGAAATAAAATTACAAACAAGTTGCTGAAAGTAACTTATCACGGGAACTAGGCAAGTAAAAGCTCAACATAATGTGTTGCTTTTAGGTATTAGCTAAGAAGATGACTGTGCTGTACAAGCTTGCAAGGGAACAACTCTCGAAGCAACACCACTATGACTTTGGTCTCCGAGCTTTGAAGTCTGTCCTCGTAATGGCTGGAGAACTAAAGAGAGGTTCGCCTGATCTTGCCGAGAATGTGGTTCTCATGAGAGCTCTAAGGTAGATACCCAATGTAGTATATTTCATTTAATATATGTATGTACGTTTATTGAGTATGTGAATGCGTCTGGTAAATACCTGTTTTTATTTCCATGCCTTTATTTCCAAAACAATGGCTTAAAATTTGAAATTGTTGGACATGTAGTAAGTTTAACATACTTGAATCAATGTTAAACTGAAAAGTGAAAACCATTAGGGCTTACTTTCCGTAACTGACAATTCAAGACAATTTGTCATATGCACTAGTGAATGGATGTCTAATAGTAGGCCTAATCTGTACTTGGCAGAGCAATATTTCCTACAACTATATGGGATATAATGTAATTGCTTCCAGAGACATGAACCTACCGAAATTTGTCTTCGATGACGTGCCGCTGTTTCTGGGCCTCATCAAAGATTTGTTCCCTGGGTTGGATTGCCCGCGAGTTGGTTATCCGGACTTCAATGCGGCAGTGGAAAACGCCCTCGCACATAATGATTATGTTGTTCTGCCAGAGCAGGTTCGTAGCAATAAACATTTCACTACGAGTGGAGGGTTGGCTTTACAGCATATTTATTTTACAGTCATGAATTGATCACCATCATTCTTGGCTCTCCTTTCAAATCTGAAAAAATCCATGTGTCATAATTTTATGTCTAAATAATGCTTAAAAAATAAAAATAATTAAGACAAGATAACTAGAGTTTCCTAATAGAAATATAGAATTCTAATAAGTTACCAGATGGAGATTAGTAAGTAAGAGGTATGCAAATGGTTTGTGTGTCTTGCACTGTCTTTCTCAACCAATGGAAGGTATAAACTTGAGGAATGGAGGGGAAATATGTAAACTAACTTGCTTCTTACTTCTGATGTGCACTGCAGTCTCTGACCAGGTAAGCTGTTGGGTTCCCTATCCACTTTATCCCCACCAAGCATATCTAGCCATTTGGCCTCTGCTGCCATACATACACATTTGTATACATTATTATTTTAGGTTTAAGTTAAGAATTTATAAAATCTCTTTATTAACTGTTAACTACTGTTATTAACTTGTGTTATTAACTGTTAACTGTTTTCTGATATAGGTGGACAAAGTGGTACAGATGTACGAGACCATGATGACTCGTCACTCCACCATGATCGTCGGTCCAACGGGTGGAGGAAAGACTGTCGTCATACAAACCCTGTGCCAAGCACAGACAGCGCTGGGACTCGCCACCAAGCTGTTCATTCTCAATCCCAAGGTAATTCCACTCTCACGTTTGAAACCAGAAACGTTTTTCGCATTTTTAATTACATCTCGAGAATGCTGCTCGAAGTCGAAAATCGTTTGCGACTACACAATTTACTTTTGAAAAACATAAGGCACTCATAGTTGCTATACATATAAATAAATTGATATGAAGAATAAAATAACATGATATCTGATTACGACATGCTATAGTAGCGTGTTTACTGAAGAAAAAATAATATTTGTATTTTGTATATATATATGAAGCAACATTAGTATTGTAAAGTGACAACTCTCTATCTGTTAAAAGTTCTTAATGTGTAATGTCTTGTAGGCGTGTTCTGTGATCGAGCTGTACGGCATCCTAGACCCTGTAACTCGTGACTGGACCGACGGTCTACTCTCGTGTATCTTCAGAGAGATAAACAAGCCGACAGACAAGAACGAGCGCCGATATATATTGTTTGACGGTGACGTAGACGCTCTCTGGATTGAAAACATGAACTCCGTTATGGACGACAACAAACTACTGACGCTGGCCAACGGAGAGCGAATACGATTGCAGAACCATTGTGCCTTACTTTTTGAAGTGAGTACTTTATTGTTATTGTTGTTAGTAAAAAATAATAATAATTGAAAATTAAAAAATAAAATTTTTTAAATAAAAATAATAATAAAAAAAAATCTTAAAAAAAAATAATAAAAAAAAAAAGTTTAATGTTATAATGTTACGTTTGAAGGTTTAATGTAAAATGGCTGTATAGCTGTATTTAAATCCTGAATAAATAAATAGTGTTACTTTAGTGATATCATGAATAAAGAGAGCTAAAAATGTTTTATCTCTAGAAAACCACATTACTGCATTGACTTAATAGGCCTTTTGTATTGTACAGTGGAACTTCTTTATAACAAATGTCTTTATAACAAAATGATCTATAGGATAAAAAACTGTTTTTGAGGACTCAAAAGGTTCTCATGCATGTAAAGGTACCATCTTTGTAAAGAAATGTTCTTTATAACAAAATAATAATCTGGCCCCCAAGAGTTTGTTATAAAGAAGTTTTACTGCATTTCTGGATTGAATTTCATGTTCATTTCATTATTCATTACATCATTTAGAAATGAAGCAAAAACATATAATGTCATTTTTGCGATTGATTATGGTATCATTTCGACTCTGGTATCAATTTTGGATTGACATTTTGATAAACAATGGTGACCCTAATAAACAGATGACAATGTAATTGATCATAAAGAATATTTGTCTCATTCAGGTGTGGACCTTCGTGAATTGACTAAATTATAAGATACCGTAGATATTTGTATCTTGCACATGGTCTTCCATCATGGAAGTTCATAAAAAGTGATTTACTCTATGGTTTTAGTTTAACCCAAGCAAGAAAACATTAACTTTGCATTATTTGTTTGGTTGAATGATTGTGTACTTTGCTCTACCTAAGGTTGGAGACCTTCAGTATGCATCTCCTGCTACCGTGTCCCGAGCCGGTATGGTGTACGTTGACCCCAAGAATCTCGGATTCAAGCCCTACTGGGATCGCTGGCTCAAAGGTCGCCCATTTGAGGAGGAGAGGGAGCAGTTGGAAGCACTGTTTGACCAATACGTTCCGGGTGCTCTAAAGTACATCATAGAGGGGTTGATGGGACTACAGCAACTAGTGCCTCTCAGGACTATCGTACCACAAACATCATTGAACATGGTGCGTATTTAGTTTCTTCACAAACTACTTTTTCATTGTTTATAGCAACTTGATGTCTTTCAACCTTTTTTCATCTGTCATCTTCTTTTCAAGATTGGCTATGTTTAAAGGTATGTGAAAATAGCGTTCTGTATAATAGATGCTATACAAGTACATTGACAGTTTTGAAAATGCTACAAAGCGCTATTTTTAAGTAAAATTATGTTTTTCTGTGCGTATTTTATGTTAGTTTGACATTGTATTCTTACATTGTGTGGCTTGGTTTCAATTCTATTCATGTTAATGTTTCCCCTGTGGCATAACTGGTAATTAAAATTGCAAAGTAACCCCATACAAAAGATGTTTAAGGTAGAGAAAAAATAGATGCTACAAAGTGCTTCAAAATGGTCAATTTTGAAAATGAAAGTGCTATGAATCCATTATCAAAATGCTATTTTCACGTACCTCTAGCTATGTTGTTAAGACCTAGGTTATTTGTGAATTGAGAGCATTTCAAATTTGCATGCTCAAACAAAACCTGAGCTTTTTTTATGGACCCGTAGTTTCAACGAGAAATATGCTTCAGTCATAATCGGCAAGTGAACATTGTGCATTGTATTGAAATGACTGACCACTTTTGATGTATTTGTGTGGACATTGAGAGCGCTGATGGCTGTCATGTATCTGTGTTGCAGGTAACACAGCTGTGCTTCATGATCGATGCCCTGTTGCCAGCGTTCAAGCCAGGGGCCAAAGAGGTTATCGGCGAGCTTCTCGAATGCACCTTCATCGAGGCCGTCTATTGCTCTTTAGGGGCCGCTCTGTTGGAAGACGGCCGCCTGGCTTTCGACGAGTACATAAAGAAATCCTCAGGGGTTTTACTGGTGGAAGACACTATTGAAAAGAAAGCCACCATCAGTAAGCAAAGATACTCCCAATGTTTTGGCATAAGCCAGGCCTGCCACCAGGGAAAAAATTAAATCCTGTTGGAGTGGGTCAAATATCCTGAAAATATCCATAAATTTGATATTTAAATTTTTAATCGATCTTGGCAAGTCCAATATTAAAAAAACATACTTTTTACTAGGGATGTCATAGGGTACCTGGGTTATCCGGATCCAGAAATTACCCGAATCCATTTTTAGGATTCAAATCTTAATCAGGTAGTAATATTTCGTGAAAAAAAAAAAAAATACGCTACGATATTTTTGCGACTACTTTCCTTGAAGCTACAGTGAATTCCTGCTTGTGGGCGTGGCGAGCTGGTCGCTGGGTAGTACACGCTGTCATTACTGGGGCCGAGTTCTGTGTTACCTCACAGCTGTTTACGCCTACTTCACGGAGAAAATTACTACGCGCGGACTATTTACCGGCGTAAGTCGATAATGTCATGGACTTCTTTATCGATCGCGTTCGAACTTTAATATTACCCGCGAAATTCAAATCCGTGAAATGCAATATTTTCGAAAAATCCGTAAATGACTGTAAAAATCCTGCTGTCCGTTTTCCACCCCAAATATCCGTTAAAACGGACAATATCCGTAAAAACGGCAGGCCTGGCATAAGCCTTTAAAGTTTGGGTCATCTGTACACTTGTTTCAACATGATTTTTTGTGTTTCCCTAGTAGTAAAATAATCTAGCATTACTCTACAAAGTATGATTTCAGAAAAAAACATAGAGTGGTATCTCCAAAAATAATGGTCGTTGTCAGTCCTTTTTTTCAAATTATATAATAATTTATCCAACCAAAAAATTATGTCATGTTTAGATAATTTGTTGCTAGTAGGCTCACAAATAATATTTCTAATATTTTGACCAAAATATTTGGTCACTCCTGGTAGGTTGCTCACCAAGTGGGTAGATTAAAATTTAAGTGTTGTACAGTATTAAGAACTACACAAAACCACTTTCAAAGCATTTGCTCTGGGTTGGAGTGGTTATAAGTGGTGGAGAGAGATTGGATTCTATTAGTTCACCCATGTGCTATAAATGTAGGCCTATGTAAATCTAAATGATAATAGGCCATGATGATTAATGATTTGAATTAGGGATAACATCGGGTAATAAAATTCGGAACCGGTTCCAGTTCTCGTATTACCCGGGTACCCGGATCCTGAAAACGTATTTTTCGATGTGTAGGCTTGATTTGAAGGTCGTCGTTAGACCTTGTGCAGTGCGCGGGGAGCGAAGACAAGGGACGAATGATATGCACGCTGCCCTCTCGGAATTTGTCTGCAGTAATCACGTCGAGTAAAAAGACATTCCTCAAACACAACTGAAGCACGTATATAAAACATGATATTTTAAGGAAAATAAATACTAATAGAACAAGTATTAGCCAGAATGTTCACAAGAATGTTAAACAAAGAACAAACAGTAACGAATGCAAGTCGGCTAATTTAGCCTAGAAACGAACTAAAAAATTACCCAGACCCGAAAAACGGCTCCGGGTAATATTTGGAGCCGGGTACCCGATGTCATCCCTAATTTGAATTATGCATAGAGTGTTGTGTGTGTCTATTGGGTTCTGGTTCTGTTTCTATGTTAGTTGCTGGTCAGTTCAGAAAATTATTGAGTATAGCAACTTGACTGAACATATGTTTAATCTTTATAATAATAGTCTTCAGATTGCCACCTTTTTTATTCCCAGATGATACAAAATACATGTAGATACAATCCTTGACAATGTTGAAACGAGGAACTGGCTACTAACATGTTTGTTGAATGTCTGCATCCTAGGGTACCTGCCCCTGTCCCAGCCAACACTGTACGACTTTGTGCTAGACCAGAAGGAAAACGTGTGGTACGCATGGAAGTGGCTGGTACCAGAGTATGTTCACGATCCAGCTAGGAAATTCAGCGAGATACTTGTGCCGACGATTGACACCATGAGGACTACCTGGCTGCTTAAACTTATGAATGAAGTATGTTTACCTTTAGTAGGCCTATTGAGTACACATCAGTCTATGTCAAGGTGTGTGCAAGCGTCCTAGAATAACAAAGCTCGTTGAGCAGGCAGTGCTCTAACATTTGTTTCAATGATAAATAACCTCAGGGTCCAAAAAGATAAAATAGATTTACAAAATTATTTCAAATTCTAATGGGGAATATGCGTCATTTTTTTTTAGCATTTTACTAGATTAGGATTAACTTCCTGAATACAAAAATATTTCATTTTGATGACATAGAATAAAGTTTCATTTATAAAAACGAGCTGAAAGTTTCACACATATTTATGGCGGGAAAAACGAGGCATACGTCACTTTCCATGTATCAGCAATCAACCAATCAAAAAATGAGAAATAAAATAATGTTTATTTGGAAATTATCATATTCAAAATCATATGAAATCGAATTAATGTCTAGTACGCCTAATAATTAATTTTGAAGCCCAATTACTATAAAAACAATAATACGAAACCTATTTTCATAGAATATCAGTAAATATTGGGTGTTATTCATATAGCCTAAAGCAGACTTGACAACGGCTTGAGTAAAATATTTGACAAGGTTAGCTTGATGACCTTGAAAATTTGACTGTTTCGTGCACCGCCTCGGTGGCAAAGCCATTCATCATTCATATAAGCAGTGATTTTCATGGATTGTGACGTCACATACTGTTTAAAAATAATAGTGAGGGAAACAGATAATCAAAATCTTTGAACATTTATAGAAGTATAATGAGTTAATTTTAAAACTTTTAAATTAGGTTTCTGATGTCTGTAGATGAATCGTACTTTCAGAGCTGTAGAAAATTCATGCACATTCCCTATTACTTTGTTGTCAAATCTTTAGTATTGGCATATCCAATGCTGAGTTACTGTTTACCAGATGCTTGCCAGGCTATATCTGTGATGTCTGTGTTTAGGAGAAACATTTCTATAGCAAAGTATAAGATCTTATCATAGTTTTCAATTCTTTAAATCATTATTTGTGTTCCTAACTAATAAATTGCATTATTTTTTCCAATAGTACTACTTTAGGGAAAAATACTTTACAAAGGTAAGGTTACCATAAGTAGGTATAGACTATTATCTAGTAATAGTGCTATAAATTTGAGTGTTTGCCCTAGATTGAATATTTGAGTGTTGTTATGTTGTATTTTCTTCGAGTAATTTATTTCCGGTTTTGTAGCAGTACTGCATGACTCGTTGTGACCTATGAGTTTTGCAAGTGATGAAAATGAACACTGAAATTATAGATGGGGAAATTTTATTCCTCAAGGTTAACACAGATTGATCAATTTTAAAGCAGGAAATTACAAAATTACATCAGGAAAAAAAACAGCATAGTTGGTAGTGGTGTGGAAGTTTATTTTGGACAATTTATCGACATTAACGGTAGGCCTATTTTGCCAATATGGGATCATGATATCTTTTTGTAAAAAGTTATATTGATGGCGGGACATCTAAAATTTGTTGGCTGTAATAAAATGAAAAAACAAAAATTATTTTTTTCAAATTATAATGTATGACAGTCAAGCCTTTTGATTAGAGATTTGGTAGGCAACCGGTTGTTCACTTAGTGCCTAGTTATTTGTTTTCGGACGACGAAAGTAAAGTGTCCGGTATACAGTAGCCTGGGATTCTCTTTGAGGCGTACATCTGTCTGCTTTGGCTATCTGGCCTAACGTCTTCGTTCCTGGTTAGCCAAGCCTTTTCTTTAAATGAACGTTTGATGTTTTGTTCGAATTGCCAACATCTAAGTTTGCACACCCTGCTAGTACGGTAATGCACATTTTACTTTGCACAGCTTTTCCTACATTTTTATGGATGATTGATTATGCTTTTACAGGTGTATGTGGCATTTTATTTCATAGTAGGTACATCCACAGTCTTCACTTATGGTTAGTGCATGGCAAAAAATGTAGGTCAAGTTGTAGAAAATATACGTGATTCACTGAGTCCATGAATATTTGGGTGGTGTATTGTAACACCCCCATGGTGTTGATCCTTGACTTAGGGTCAGATGCACAGTCACAAGTCAGACATGAAGTCTGACTTCAAGCATTGCTTAAATGGATCACTTTTTAAACATGCTGCTAATATGAAAGCTTGTGTCTTGGCACAAGAAGAGAAAAAAAAATATATGAAAGCTCAGTGTATATTTAAGCTGGCAGTGACCTGACCAAATGTCCATAGCTGTGTTCCAGAATTATTCGGATTACTAATCTCGCTCAGCCAACAGTAATCCAAGTGTTCCAATATTCATACTAGATGGCCAACATAATCCCACTCTCATCCAACTCAACCTTTTTTAAATGCTCCATTATCTGCTGTACTATTTGTTTATTTAAAGATACTATTGAAAATAATATGGTATGTATTGAGAATTCTAACCAGAATCTTAATGGTGTACTACACAATTAAGAGCTATTCTTACTGTACTTTTTACTCTCAGACTTGCTGTTTGTGTAAATAAAATTAAAAAATTATATTTATAGCCTACACACTAGTTTACATTTACACATTTATTATGTGCTTTGTTGCTATGACGACTATTATTTTGTCTACCAGGCATATTTATGTCGACACATCATTTTATTTACCAGAGATATTTTTGGTTGTCTCTGATCTGTACCACTATTATACTAAATGCAGGTATCTCAGTGAAACCTTTCTTGTTTCAGGTGAAGCGACCAGTGGTCCTTGTAGGTGAAACTGGAACATCTAAGAGTGCAATTATACAGGACTTCTTGAGAACAATAAATGCAGAAGTTTTTGTAAGTTATTACAAATTTAATTCTTAGTAGTACAGAAGTTCCATATTCAAAAAGAACAGTTTGTAGTTTGATTGTGGGTTTGTTCACAGTTGCAAATATGTGTGAACTTCTCGTCTCGCACAACTTCTTTGGACGTTCAGCGCAACCTTGAGGCTTCCCTGGAGAAAAGGACCAAGGACACATACGGGCCACCAGTTGGCAAGAAGCTTATCTGCTTCATTGATGACTTGAACATGCCTCAAGTAATTGTTTTGTGTAGAACTATGAGTGGCGTGTCTTGGTTTTATTTAGAGGTGATGGGAACAGTAGCAGTTTTGGGGGGGGGGGGGAGGCAACGCCATGATTGTCTGATCCACATAATTAAACCATGAACTGGAACATAAAGGTATGACCTGGTGTCCCCCCAACCTCCTTCAACTTTATAGTAATACTTTTAGTCACAGTCCAATATTAGGCAGGTGTTGCAATATGCCATAGGCCTACTAGCTCGTGGCTGCCGTGAAACCAATAACGATGGCAATTCCAAAGGTACGCGACAGGTAGTGTCTAACGAAGGCAGGCCAAAATGCACTCACAATCCTTCCTGCTAAATGAATATTGTATTAATCTAGGGGGTTGTCTTATGAAGAGAATTTTGAAGAATTTTTCTTTTGTCTCCGGTGGATGGGGGTCCAACCACCTGGAAAAGTCTGTGTAAGGATGAAATCCTGGGCTGCTATAGCTGCCACTACTGTATAGTTCGTCCAGCAGCATTTGACGTGTTTCGTTTCCCTCAAAGGGACAATGGACCTTGTTTGTTCACACTTTCAACGCAGATAATCTTATTGTACTCCCAATACCGCCTAGCTGCCTGGCACAATAATTGGCTGCAAGGTTGCCAGTGCAAGTTCGAAGGGTTCTTTTCACTGGTAACATCGTAAATTGTTTTCATTCACAAAGCATTATTCAAGCATTCAAGTATTATTCACAAGATATTATTGCTTGCTATTGGGGGTGAAACAGATATTACGGAGAGAGCGAGAGAGAGAGAGATATGCATTCTTCACCAAATACACATCTTGGCAACGCAGGAAGCGGTCGCAAGTGGTCACTTAGGGTGGCTTTTAAGTTTACAACCTACAGCCCAGGCCGATGTCGGCAACAACCCGTCTTTTCATACTGGAAGGACTATAAACACCAAAAATACTTTATTCTTATGCCATTTTGTGTTCACGGAAAGAATAGTCCCACATGTTCGAAATGAAAAATCTGAGGGCATGCACAATGTGGTTTGGTAAACCCTACAGACTGAATGCTACTAAATGTATCTATGTAGTACTTTATAATCAGTATGGTTATTATTAGTATTGAATTTGTATTACTAATTATGTGTTTAATAATCAAAATACATAACTACCGGCAATGTTGGGTAGGAACGGATTTTTTTAGTTCCGTTCCTTGGAACTAGTTCCTTTTTAAGGAACTAAGGAACGCTATAGTTCCTTTTTTCCAACCAGGAACTGTGGAACGCCATAGTTCCAATTTTCCAGGAACTGTAACTTATTTTCATAAGTTCCTTTTATTTTTACTTGACTGTACAAGCTTGAAGGACGAAAGCGCCAAAACATAGTTTACTTAGATGACAGAAAGGAGAAATCTAAAACAACTTTTTTTTTAATATTTCATTGTTGTCTACCCATCCCAACCCTCCACCTGCTACGCCACCCCCGCGTGGGGTCTCCAATTAGTCGCACACCGGCACAAGTCGAAGACCCGAAACCGGTGACTAATCCCAAATCGCTCGTGCGGAATAAGCGTGTCATGTCACTTATAACTGACCAACCGTCCAACCCCTCCTATACACAGGTGTGAGAGCAACTCAGACTGTCATTGCGAAATCAAACAAAACGTGAAATAGGCCTATATCACTTGTCAACCCATCACATCAGTCAATGTTCCCTTAACACTTCGAATTCGTGGGGTGGCGGTGAAGTTATTTAGGGGCAAGGAGCTATCTCAATATTCACTGATCTATTCAATTCTTCGCGACAAGTGCATGTGACTACATCGCTGTCTCTTTCGATCGTTTTGTTATAATGTCTGGTGTACGTAGCAATAACATACTGCCCTTTAAAAAATACAGACTATTTTTCTTTCCGGGCAAAAGTGATATTTTCGGCGACGAAGAACAATTTTCATCAAAATGCTTGCTTTGTTTACCAGCTAATAAAGTAATTGGTGCTTCGAGGTCATCGCAGCCAATCTAAAGAAGCACATACATTTTGATTCCTACAAATCTCAACCATATTTTAGGCGTTATTTGCAAACCGTTGGCATTGAATTTAATTTAAAAACTTTAATTAAATTAATTATAATAGTTATTAATAATTAATGTAAATTGTAATGCATTAAGAATTAACAATATAAAATAACCTCTTACTTTTAGTCGATGTTCTTGGTGTAGGCCTATAATGCATAAGCCCGGATAATAACCATTAAGTCGATGGTTAGTATCCCGCTCGGCAATATCCAACGAAAAATGGTTGTTTGCAGAAAGGAACTATTTAGGAACTTAGTTCCATTTTGAAAGGAACTAAGGAACGCCCCAGTTCCTATTTTTTTAGAGGAACTTGGAACTGGAAAGAGTTCCTTTTTCCTTGCTTGGAACTGGAACTGGAACTAGCTCCATTTTTTAAGGAACTTACCCAACACTGACTACCGGTAACCTACAGGTTATAATAATATTTGAAATATTATTATTTAGTTTGGTATGGCATTTTATAAAAATTTCTTCAACAACAATAAAAACAAATGTAGCAACACCCAAAGGACAAATACTATTATAATGTAATAATAAAATACAGTAATACCCTTGTTTATGTACTTGTTTGTACTTTCTAAGTTCTATAATGCACCTCTACATACTTTCTTTCTGTCAGGTGGATGATTATGGAACTCAGCAGCCAATTGCCTTACTCAAGCTGTTGTTTGAACGAGGTGGATTCTATGATAGAGGCAAGGATCTCAACTGGAAAAATATCAAGGACATGTGTAAGTATTCAGTATGTTTGTTGATTTTTGCTTTGATCTGGCTTATTATAAAGCTAGTATTTGACGAAGTTGACGAATTAATTCCTTCAAAGTTCCAACCCATTGCAAGAAGAGCTTACTATGTTAATGTAGTTCCCTTGAGTTCAAATAAAATATGCATGTACTTTTTTTCACACAAAAGCTTGTACAGTATAACATTTCTTTAGAACTAGAAATGGGATGATTCCAAAATTTAACCCATACCAAAACTGATTCTGTTTCCATTATTTACCAAAGTGATCGCTTCCAATACGAATACCGTTTCCTTAAATACTACTACCAGCCTCCCTAAGATATGTGATTAATGAAAGGTATTTACTAGACTATGTTTTAATGGTAGGTCTAGTTCATAAACATGTACATGTATTTGAAGCTAGACCTAGGCCTACAGGCGAGGGTGGTATTGTTATCAGACCTTCAACTGAATTTGTCCACAATGACACATTGCAAGTTGCAACGAATATATTCCTAGACAAGATCTAGGTATTGTTGAAAGCTAGAGCAACCGGCCATACTAGGCCTAGTATTTGCCAATCCTATAAGAATTGTTGGAATTGAAGTCGGCACCATCCTAGCGCGTTCTTGGAATGATCATCAGTTAGTAAACGATGGTGTAATATTTGTGTGAACTTGATTCCAGGCTTCTTTGCTGCGATGGGCAAGGCGGGCGGTGGGCGGAACGAAGTGGATCCCCGCTTTGTGTCGATGTTCAGCGTCTTCAACCTCGTGTTTCCCGCCGACGAGACTGTCTATCGTATCTACAGTTCCATCCTTCTAGGACACACGGAGCCGTTCCCGCAAGAGATCAAGGATGTAGTACCAGACCTTGTGGCCATCACTCTTAAACTGTACAAGGTGCGTACGTTGTAGTTCAAACCCAGGTCAAAGTGTTACAGAAGCGAATTTGCTATCATCAGCCATTCAGGAAACCTCTCATTAGAATACTTTCATATTTGTACTTTTACTATAATACTATGTACAAATATATATTTACTAATACTTCTCCTTTAAAATCATCATAGAGTTCGACTTCGTGGATCAAGTTGCCAAACACTAGGTAATTAATTTCAATTAAATTAATTTCAATTTATAGCATCCAGATAATGGTTTATAAATAATGAAAACATATAAAACGATTCTTTAAGAAAAAATAGCTTAATTATTTAAAAAGTGGTGTAGGCTAACGTCACCAGGTGTGTTATTCCTGAAATCTTCCACTGTCTCAGGTGACTAACTGTGCCCATGTCAAGACTAGCTATAGTATTTCTCTCTTCATTGCAGTCACATGTATGTTCACAGCCAATTATAATTATGAGAATGCAGAACGAAATCAGCTATCGTGCCTTATGTCACTGCATTTTGGCTACATAGCAAACTGCATGCAATGCAACAGAGCTGTGTAGTCATTAGGCACTGTAGAGCTACCAAGACACTCTTTCTTCCAAATCATGGTATATGGAGTTCTGCCACAAAACTTTATGGTTCGGTGTATTTTTAACTCTATTTGACTATGCTTCTTACTTTGTCTTTACTATGCACTTTATGCTATGACAATTATGTATTGTAATTTAACAATGTAATTACCACTCGATTTATCTATTTAAATTGTTGACTTTGCTACTGTTATGTAGTTTGATTTTGCATTGCGATTCTCTATTCTTGGTATGCAATATGCTCATTTGTTTGTCTACAACAAGCTGTACGGGAAGATGGCCGCTATGTATAGGAACTGTAATACTAATATGTAATGTACGAAATGATGGCCGCCAACAACGTCTGTAAGGTCACGTGAATATGAAGAATTGTGTGAAAAAAGAAAAGTGACAGTTGTTCATTCAACTTTATCCTACTATACGTTTATGTTTTAGTAGTTATAGTAGACTGTGACCATTCCTCGTGACTGCAAAACTAAAAAAGAAGAAACTGCACTTCAGAAATACATTCTTACAGCTTCAAGAGTGTACATGTTTTAAGGTTTGGCATTGTAAATATTTTATCTCGCATAAGTTGGGCCTAATGTTCTCTGTTCCGTGTGTTTAGATACTTATCGTCGACTTGCCGCCGACACCATCCAAGTTCCATTACATCTTCAACCTGCGTGACCTGTCTCGCATCTGTGCTGGCATCTGTCTCACTCATCCCCACTTTTACACGTTGCCAGAACATTTCATCAGGGTTTGGAGGAACGAATTCCACCGTGTCATTTGTGACAGGCTCATTAATGAGGAGGTGAACTATGCCTTCCTTATGAGCGTGACTAACATATCAATTACAATTGTCGATTACATAAACAATTACAAAATGTAGTTTGAGAGTAGGAAAACACTGTATTAGTGATGTTTAACAGTATTTTTTCAATATCAATATCCACACTATTTTGCCGATATTGTTATGTAAAATTATGTGATTATGTAATATGTTAAACAAAAGGTGAATGCCAAGAGGCTTAGGGAATGTTCTTTAAATTCAAAAATTTTTCGATTCAAATAAGTATTTTTATGGTCCCTTGAAATTTGAATTAAAGTGATACTGTGTGTCATATAAAAATATTTATATATAGGCCTAGGCCTAATGTACATAAAAACAAACATCTCTTCTTCTTCTTCTTCATATGTTTTTCACATAAAATTGAACACGGTAACACGCAAACAATAATAAAGTTATTTATTTCAGGACCAAATCATGATGAGAGACCACATAGCAGAGTCTCTGAACGGGGTATTCCCAGAAGAGTGCGAGTACGTATTGCGGAACCCACTGTTGTTTGGAGACTACCGCAATGCTATCAATGAGGACGACCCTCGCATGTATGAAGACTTGCTTGACTATGAGGCAATCTTCCATCTCTTCACAGAGGTACACACAATCTTTAAATACGTGATGGCTAATGAGTAATCACTAATCAGTAATGATTTTTTTTCAAATGTATTGAAAGTGACTAGCTACTACCTTCATACTTAGGGTGTATTCACCTTCTAAAATGAATGGAAAGTGTGCAATTGTAAGCCCATGACCTGGTTTTAAGTGTAACTGCTTTTATTATTATTATAATTAAATCATAGTATTATATTTATTTTATCTATGTTAGTATTTGTGCATACTATATCTGTGGTAATTGTTATAATGTTGTATTGATTTCAATTATGGTATGTCTATTGTAGGCCTATAGGCATTATACCTTAATATACTACCTAATATTTGTAAATAATGTATATGTCTATAGTTTTAATCTTGTTTCTGATATCCTATATCAATCAATCTAATGTAAGTGCTTTTCTTTTTCTTTTTTTTTCCTCCCGACAGATAATGGAGGACTACAACGAACATCACACCAAGCTCAATCTCGTACTGTTTGACGACGCGCTGGAACACCTCACACGCATCCACCGCGTGCTGCGTATGAACAGGGGCCACGCTATGGTCGTGGGGGTGGGAGGCAGCGGCAAGCAGAGTATCACCAGGCTAGCGGCCCACGCTGCAGGTTGGTATACGTGACTCACATCACACCAAGCTCAATCTCGTACTGTTTGACACACCTCACACGCATCCACCGCGTGCTGCGTATGAACAGGGACCACGCTATGGTCGTGGGGGTGGGAGGCAGCGGCAAGCAGAGTATCACCAGGCTAGCGGCCCACGCTGCAGGTTGGTATACGTGACTCACATCACACCAAGCTCAATCTCGTACTGTTTGACACACCTCACACGCATCCACCGCGTGCTGCGTATGAACAGGGGCCACGCTATGGTCGTGGGGGTGGGAGGCAGCGGCAAGCAGAGTATCACCAGGCTAGCGGCCCACGCTGCAGGTTGGTATACGTGACTCACATCACACCAAGCTCAATCTCGTACTGTTTGACACACCTCACACGCATCCACCGCGTGCTGCGTATGAACAGGGGCCACGCTATGGTCGTGGGGGTGGGAGGCAGCGGCAAGCAGAGTATCACCAGGCTAGCGGCCCACGCTGCAGGTTGGTATACGTGACTCACATCACACCAAGCTCAATCTCGTACTGTTTGACACACCTCACACGCATCCACCGCGTGCTGCGTATGAACAGGGGCCACGCTATGGTCGTGGGGGTGGGAGGCAGCGGCAAGCAGAGTATCACCAGGCTAGCGGCCCACGCTGCAGGTTGGTATACGTGACTCACATCACACCAAGCTCAATCTCGTACTGTTTGACACACCTCACACGCATCCACCGCGTGCTGCGTATGAACAGGGGCCACGCTATGGTCGTGGGGGTGGGAGGCAGCGGCAAGCAGAGTATCACCAGGCTAGCGGCCCACGCTGCAGGTTGGTATACGTGACTCACATCACACCAAGCTCAATCTCGTACTGTTTGACACACCTCACACGCATCCACCGCGTGCTGCGTATGAACAGGGGCCACGCTATGGTCGTGGGGGTGGGAGGCAGCGGCAAGCAGAGTATCACCAGGCTAGCGGCCCACGCTGCAGGTTGGTATACGTGACTCACATCACACCAAGCTCAATCTCGTACTGTTTGACACACCTCACACGCATCCACCGCGTGTTGCGTATGAACAGGGGCCACGCTATGGTCGTGGGGGTGGGAGGCAGCGGCAAGCAGAGTATCACCAGGCTAGCGGCCCACGCTGCAGGTTGGTATACGTGACTCACATCACACCAAGCTCAATCTCGTACTGTTTGACACACCTCACACGCATCCACCGCGTGCTGCGTATGAACAGGGGCCACGCTATGGTCGTGGGGGTGGGAGGCAGCGGCAAGCAGAGTATCACCAGGCTAGCGGCCCACGCTGCAGGTTGGTATACGTGACTCACATCACACCAAGCTCAATCTCGTACTGTTTGACACACCTCACACGCATCCACCGCGTGTTGCGTATGAACAGGGGCCACGCTATGGTCGTGGGGGTGGGAGGCAGCGGCAAGCAGAGTATCACCAGGCTAGCGGCCCACGCTGCAGGTTGGTATACGTGACTCACATCACACCAAGCTCAATCTCGTACTGTTTGACACACCTGACACGCATCCACCGCGTGCTGCGTATGAACAGGGGCCACGCTATGGTCGTGGGGGTGGGAGGCAGCGGCAAGCAGAGTATCACCAGGCTAGCGGCCCACGCTGCAGGTTGGTATACGTGACTCACATCACACCAAGCTCAATCTCGTACTGTTTGACACACCTGACACGCATCCACCGCGTGCTGCGTATGAACAGGGGCCACGCTATGGTCGTGGGGGTGGGAGGCAGCGGCAAGCAGAGTATCACCAGGCTAGCGGCCCACGCTGCAGGTTGGTATACGTGACTCACATCACACCAAGCTCAATCTCGTACTGTTTGACACACCTCACACGCATCCACCGCGTGCTGCGTATGAACAGGGGCCACGCTATGGTCGTGGGGGTGGGAGGCAGCGGCAAGCAGAGTATCACCAGGCTAGCGGCCCACGCTGCAGGTTGGTATACGTGACTCACATCACACCAAGCTCAATCTCGTACTGTTTGACACACCTCACACGCATCCACCGCGTGCTGCGTATGAACAGGGGCCACGCTATGGTCGTGGGGGTGGGAGGCAGCGGCAAGCAGAGTATCACCAGGCTAGCGGCCCACGCTGCAGGTTGGTATACGTGACTCACATCACACCAAGCTCAATCTCGTACTGTTTGACACACCTGACACGCATCCACCGCGTGCTGCGTATGAACAGGGGCCACGCTATGGTCGTGGGGGTGGGAGGCAGCGGCAAGCAGAGTATCACCAGGCTAGCGGCCCACGCTGCAGGTTGGTATACGTGACTCACATCACACCAAGCTCAATCTCGTACTGTTTGACACACCTCACACGCATCCACCGCGTGCTGCGTATGAACAGGGGCCACGCTATGGTCGTGGGGGTGGGAGGCAGCGGCAAGCAGAGTATCACCAGGCTAGCGGCCCACGCTGCAGGTTGGTATACGTGACTCACATCACACCAAGCTCAATCTCGTACTGTTTGACACACCTCACACGCATCCACCGCGTGCTGCGTATGAACAGGGGCCACGCTATGGTCGTGGGGGTGGGAGGCAGCGGCAAGCAGAGTATCACCAGGCTAGCGGCCCACGCTGCAGGTTGGTATACGTGACTCACATCACACCAAGCTCAATCTCGTACTGTTTGACACACCTCACACGCATCCACCGCGTGCTGCGTATGAACAGGGGCCACGCTATGGTCGTGGGGGTGGGAGGCAGCGGCAAGCAGAGTATCACCAGGCTAGCGGCCCACGCTGCAGGTTGGTATACGTGACTCACATCACACCAAGCTCAATCTCGTACTGTTTGACACACCTCACACGCATCCACCGCGTGTTGCGTATGAACAGGGGCCACGCTATGGTCGTGGGGGTGGGAGGCAGCGGCAAGCAGAGTATCACCAGGCTAGCGGCCCACGCTGCAGGTTGGTATACGTGACTCACATCACACCAAGCTCAATCTCGTACTGTTTGACACACCTCACACGCATCCACCGCGTGCTGCGTATGAACAGGGGCCACGCTATGGTCGTGGGGGTGGGAGGCAGCGGCAAGCAGAGTATCACCAGGCTAGCGGCCCATGCTGCAGGTTGGTATACGTGACTCACATCACACCAAGCTCAATCTCGTACTGTTTGACACACCTCACACGCATCCACCGCGTGCTGCGTATGAACAGGGGCCACGCTATGGTCGTGGGGGTGGGAGGCAGCGGCAAGCAGAGTATCACCAGGCTAGCGGCCCACGCTGCAGGTTGGTATACGTGACTCACATCACACCAAGCTCAATCTCGTACTGTTTGACACACCTCACACGCATCCACCGCGTGCTGCGTATGAACAGGGGCCACGCTATGGTCGTGGGGGTGGGAGGCAGCGGCAAGCAGAGTATCACCAGGCTAGCGGCCCACGCTGCAGGTTGGTATACGTGACTCACATCACACCAAGCTCAATCTCGTACTGTTTGACACACCTCACACGCATCCACCGCGTGCTGCGTATGAACAGGGACCACGCTATGGTCGTGGGGGTGGGAGGCAGCGGCAAGCAGAGTATCACCAGGCTAGCAGCCCACGCTGCAGGTTGGTATACGTGACTCACATCACACCAAGCTCAATCTCGTACTGTTTGACACACCTCACACGCATCCACCGCGTGCTGCGTATGAACAGGGACCACGCTATGGTCGTGGGGGTGGGAGGCAGCGGCAAGCAGAGTATCACCAGGCTAGCGGCCCACGCTGCAGGTTGGTATACGTGACTCACATCACACCAAGCTCAATCTCGTACTGTTTGACACACCTCACACGCATCCACCGCGTGTTGCGTATGAACAGGGGCCACGCTATGGTCGTGGGGGTGGGAGGCAGCGGCAAGCAGAGTATCACCAGGCTAGCGGCCCACGCTGCAGGTTGGTATACGTGACTCACATCACACCAAGCTCAATCTCGTACTGTTTGACACACCTCACACGCATCCACCGCGTGTTGCGTATGAACAGGGGCCACGCTATGGTCGTGGGGGTGGGAGGCAGCGGCAAGCAGAGTATCACCAGGCTAGCGGCCCACGCTGCAGGTTGGTATACGTGACTCACATCACACCAAGCTCAATCTCGTACTGTTTGACACACCTCACACGCATCCACCGCGTGCTGCGTATGAACAGGGGCCACGCTATGGTCGTGGGGGTGGGAGGCAGCGGCAAGCAGAGTATCACCAGGCTAGCGGCCCACGCTGCAGGTTGGTATACGTGACTCACATCACACCAAGCTCAATCTCGTACTGTTTGACACACCTCACACGCATCCACCGCGTGCTGCGTATGAACAGGGGCCACGCTATGGTCGTGGGGGTGGGAGGCAGCGGCAAGCAGAGTATCACCAGGCTAGCAGCCCACGCTGCAGGTTGGTATCACCGTGACTCGGTCTCACTGCTATCTATCGGTTCGCTTTTGAGACATCAACACTGGATTATACGTACTCGGAACTTCGACCGTATGAATGGTGGGAATCTCCTATCTGTTACACGACTTTATAGTTGGAAACGGGTAGAGCTGTGCGAGTCTCGAAATTTCGAGACGAGATCGAGATAAAAATTCTGCTCGTGTATCGCTCGACTTGCTCAAACACCTGCTCGAAAATTCGAGTCTCGAGCGGGCTCGAGAGGGCTCGGCCTAGGCCTAGGCCTGGGCCTACTCTAGCCTAGGCTTTGCATTTAGGCGGCCTATTTTCGTGATTGTACTACCAAAACATGGATTCTAGTAATATGCCATGGACTTCAAAAATAGTCTAACTCTTTGCAAAATTGCTTGCTGGTCAGCTGGTAAAAATTCCATTGACGACGTCCATCTTGGATATCACCCCACTCCCAACACCCTGTTCCTCCCTTAGAAGTTCTTCAATTAATAAGAGGTTGCGCTAGCATCGGGGCTAGACTGGGACTACTTGATCGACTTGCCGGTATCGAAAGTTACTACTTTATCGACTTTAGGCGGGAATTTCAAACATCGCGAAATGCGTTTGGAAATTTGTAGTCTCCGATTCTAGCGCGAGCGAAGATATGGAATTTTTTGTTTAAAAAAAAACATCGCGTTATATTCGGGCCTTTATGGTACTAGGAAGGTAATAAGAAAAGTATGTTTTTATCTTGAATCTCGCTCGATATTCAAGAAAATTTTTGGTTCGCTCGATCTCGAATCTCGCTCGAGATTCAAGAATATCTTCTGAATCTTGCTCGATCTCGCTCGACTTGAAAAATCCCTGCTCGCACAGCCCTAGAAACGGGGACTGATGTTGATTGATTGACTTATATTTGAAATACTGTTTTATGTCAAATTTGGTTTAAAAATTCACACATACCTTATGTTTTTAAATTTTAACCATCAATATCAATGCCGGACACCAGGCGATGTGTGGCACAGAAACACGCACAATACGTTCAAATGTAAACACATTAGCAATGGTACAACATGGTGGGCATTGAGGAACAAGCATTGAAGTCACCTATCTCGGTAGCAATACATGGGACTGGTATCTTGTGCTGCGCTTGCAATAATATTGCCGTGTCTTGACCAGGTTGCGAGGTGTTCGAGATCACTCTCAGTCGAGGATACAACGAGGTGAGCTTCAAGGAAGATATGAAGAAATTGTACTCGCAGGTTGGATGCGAGAGGAAACCAACCGTCTTCCTATTCACGGCAGCTCAAGTCGCAGAAGAAGGCAAGGCTTCAATTTTAATGCAGAAACAAATAAAATTACTTACATTTTTGTTTGGGCTATAGGAGGGTGCCAAAAATGGCTGGGCAATGTAATTGTTTGAAAGAGATAAGTGCCAACTGCTTACCTGAGTATAGTGATGGTAAGTTGCGATAGAAAAAACTTAAGACACAAAACAAAACATAAAATAACGTTTTTATTTTGGTCAACGTACGTGACCTTTCTCAGTAAGACATAAAATGTTTTGTTTTGTTTGCTGTACTTGTGGCTCAATAAAACATTCAGTTGCGTGATAGCTCTACTGTATTCTGTATTCGTTATGTATTTGAAGGCAGACGATAATTGCAAGTGACCTTTTAGGCCCTCGTACACTTAATGCTATTCTGTTTTAAATACATTTTTGTAAGTATTGTTTTATACTTGAGTGCTCAGATATTATTTTATCTAATTTCACTCATATTTGATTTATGGTATTTCAATTTCTTCTCTTCTTCAAAAAGCAGCTCTCATCTTATGTGAGAACACACTCTGCTCTGCCACCCGCTCGTTACATGTTATATTTTAAGTCATCTTTTAAGCATTCTTTCTACAAGCATAGCCCAACTTACCTAAGTAGCAAAATTTTCAACAACCTACCACAACACATTAGGAATACAGAATCTACCCCATCCTTTAAAAACAAACTCAAATCCTTCCTATTAGATAAGGCTGGGCATCGATGTAAATCGACAACATCGACATCGACGGCAAATAATCGATGTCGAATCGCGATGTCGGAAAATTTTCGACATCGACATCGAAACGAAAATAATCGACATCGTTTTTTTAAAAATTGATAATTAATCAATTATTATTAAAAAGAACTTTGTCACCTGTTAAATGTAGGGATGACGACGGTTAAGCATTTCACTAACCGGTTAATGGAACCGGTTTTTAATCAGTTAATAACGGCAACAAAACTCAGTTTTCGTCTGCAACGGGAGATAACTGACCTAGGCCTAGGCTAGGCCTTCTAGGCCTACGTGACGGCCATGCGGGCCGGTCAGCTTATTTTTGTCGTCATAAACACAATTGTGGATATTGATTTCAATTTATTTTAACGCAATATCCGATTGTAGAGGCTTATTCAAGTCGTTTTTCATTAATCCGTTCTTGATTACTTGCTGCGTAGTGAACTGTCAACAGGCGGCCGCTTCCATTGCACTCGCCTGCAACTATCGCGATCTCGCTTCCACTCACGCGTCCTGCGACTAGCGCTTTCTCTCTCTCTCACGGCGGCCGATAGCAGCCGACACCCGACACGGCGAACTACTTCGTCGCGTCTCGCTCAGACCATTGTTCTCTCGCTCTTTCTCGTTCGGCCGCATCTGTTCTCACTTGTCGAGTGCCGGCCTGAACCAAGGGATGGCTCGCGCTTTAGTACGCGCGATCTCAAATACTTAGGGGGGGGGGGGGGGGGGGGGGGCTTGAGAGTGTGCGGTATCCTTTGATACGGGTCAGTTTGGACTAAAAGCTGCCGTGGACGAATAACTATGCCGCCCTATAGTTGAAAGTTCCCATTTCTCGCGTGAATTGACAATTGATTAGTTATTTAATTAATTGACGAAAAAATCGATTAAAACAAAAAAAAATCGATGTCGAAAATCGTCACCGACATCGATTATTAATCGATTAATCGATGTTGACGCCCAGCCTTACTATTAGAAAAGTCCTTCTACTCCTTAGATGAGTTCCTCCAACCACCATGACATTATATATTGTTAGTATTATGGGAGACCGTATGACAGCAGCGCTGCGAGCGTTCCTGTTCACACAAATTTCAGTATGCCCCTCACTTGACGCATACAATTATGATGTCGTGGAAATACAGAAGGCTGTGGGACGGCTTAACCTTACCCGCCCGCGAAGAGTGTGGTAGACTGTGTAATTCCATCAACCATTGTACTAGGTTTCACTTGTTTTTTGGATTATTCAGCTGATTTTTGTTTTAATTACATAACCTCATCAATAATTAAGTTTTAAGTGCTTAAGTATGTCATTGTCAATAATAAAAATTACTGTAAATAATATATTAGGCATATAAGATTTGGAACACTTAACTGAAGGTGGGCTAGATATAATAGACAAACTGAACGTCATCGCTCACAGCGCACTCTACCTGTCATATGGTCTCCATTGTAAACATCATAAAGCCCTATGATTGATTTAATTTAGGACTGCTATATTGTTAAATGTATGTTGACTAGTTATTTTATACTATTATACTCTGTTAAAATGTATTATTATATTATAGAACTTAATTTTAGCAATTACGATGTCCATATAATATGTATAATACATATCAACATAATAATAAAAATGAAATGAAATGATGAAATGAAATATTTTATTGCAGGCTTCTTGGAAATGATTAACAACATGCTGATGACGGGTATGATTCCCGCCTTGTTTACGGACGATGAAAAGGACCAAGTTACGAGCCAGGTCCGAAACGCATCCAAAGAAGCTGGTTACGGAATTACCAAGTAAGTTTCTTTTGTTCAGTGTGCAAACGTAGGGATGTGCGAATACTACTATTTGGTTTTAGTCGAGTATCGAGTTGAGCTGTCAACTACTTGCAAGTTTCAATTCGTGTCGAGTAGAAAAAACAGTTGGAAGTATGACTGTAAAAACATAATGTAGGCTTAGGCCTAATCATTACTGCAAAATAACTCCATTGGAGCCTTAAAATAATCTATCATCAAACTCGTGTTCTAAGTCAGTCATCATAATACTGAACTGAACTGATATCATGTTATATAATAATGCCAAACAATTGTGCAGTAAAAGCTTATTGCAACCCATATAGGGATGATGAAACCCGACATTTTTATGACCCGGGTACCCTTTTACAATACCCGCGGCTTACCCGGAAAGTAACTAGGTAGGCCTACCGGTATACAATTTTTTTTTATTTAATTTTTTTTTTAAATTTTATTTTAAATTAATACATAAAATTAAAAATATCAAGCTGGATGTCTAATTAACCGCCTAACGTGTAATTAGCCGACAAACAAAAATACATGCCTCATCTTCCGTGGATCCGAGAAGACATGTACATACGTAGCTGAATATAGGGTATATAAATGTGAAGAAATGGACCCATCTCATCATCATCTCATCATCCATCATGGATCTATCCATCATCCCTTTGCAGGTGATAAACTGGATTTGGTGTTCGTTTATAATCGTAAATTACCAGCGTGGAATAAAAAACGAAAGAAAAACTTGGGTTTTATGGTAATCAGGTAATGGAACCATGTACCCGTACCCAGCTGGGTCGGGCGCATAACGGGTACCCATCGTCATCTCTATCCCATAACATTTCAAAACTGGTGTCAAATTGTCGGGATCGGCGCTTAATACTTTCAGGTTCTTTCAATCCCATTCCAACAGCATCACGGCACACAGTCAGTCTTGAGCATTCTTTACAAGTAGATTTATTTTCTCTTATCAAAGCTGTATGTCCCCCTATCCTGCAGAACCCCCTTTTTCTGCCTATCAAAATAGCTTTAAAATGCTTTAATATTCTCCCAAAGAGAAAGAAATATGTCATCTCCTAGATAATTTAGTGCTCTTATGTACATATATTTTCTTTGTTCCAATAAATATTTCCGTTTTTCAAATGTTCTAATGGGGCTTTGCACTGCGACTTTTTTCCACTAGCAGCGCCAGCACCGTCCCGGCCCTCAAACAAGGTCTACTTGATCCCCGCATAACTAAGCCATGAAAAAAGGGCTGATTTACCCATCCAGGAGGCTCTGGACTTGAGCTCGAACTGTGGTGGCCCTACTTCTTTCTATTCCAATGTCTTTGGCAAAATGCCGCCATCACAGCCTGTTGGATGGGTCAAGTAGACCTTGTCCGCGCTGATTTACCCATCCAGCTGGCCATGGATTTAGGCTTGGACGGTGGTGGCGCATTCTACGTCAAGCTTTGCGTGCAAAGCCCCATTACATAATGTTGATTTGATGGACACCTTTCCAGTTAGCATAACAAACAACAACATTGAGATAATGGCCATGTTGCATGTTTCAGGGAAGGCTGCTGGCAGTTCTTCTGTCACATGTCTATCGACAACTTGCACGTAGTGTTGTCCATGTCTCCAGCGGGAGATGTCCTTCGCAATCGTTGTCGCAACTTCCCCGGGTTGGTCAACAACACTTGCATAGACTGGTTGTTTCCGTGGCCACTGCAAGCGCTGGTTGCAGTCGCCAGTGTTTTTCTTGCCGAGGTCAGTGTCGACTTGCAGTTTTGTACTGAACTTTATACATTCCCTCCCTTCTATTAGTATTGTGAAATTGATGGTCAGGACAAAATTAATGAACAAACAAAAATACATGCCAATTGATCCTGTTTTAACACAGTTCTTTTTTAACAAAGTAAATATCAGCTCCCTTCAAGTTTGTAATAAGTGGGCTGGACTGTATACGCGTAATATTATTAGTGCTGAATTATAAACTGTATGGGTGTCCAGGTAGGGCAAAATTCGGGCTGCCAACACAATTAATTTTCATCTCCGGCAAAGTATCGGTAGCGTATGTGGTTCTCAGTAATATGAAAACTCGCATAAAATAAGTTTAAAAAACGTGAAACGCGGCATTTTTCTTACTTCGCACCAAAGACAAAAAGGTTTGTGTTAAACCAATCGATCGTCAGTGGGAAAGACAGGCAGGTATTTCTGTTTGGACTATGGGTATTGTTCTTGCTGACTATTGTCTTGAGTGCTCAATCACAGATCTTATTTATTACACAATGTGACAATATAACACTATTGGGTGTACAAGGGGTATAAAACGACCACAGATGAGATCATAAGGCACAATCTTATCTTTTGAAGTGCCGCTTGGTGCAAGAAATTACAAAGGAGTGGAAAAATCTTCGAGGGGGAAAAGCCCGAACCTGTCCTGATTTTCGGGCTGATAATTATCAACTTGGGCGGGATACGTAAAGCTTGAGCCTAGTCCGAGTTTTGTGCTACTCCCACAACCCTTTATAAATTACATTGAGGCAGTACCGGCATTGAGTTTGTTAGTGTAGGGTAGAGACCCAGCGGCCATTGGCGGCTCTCTACCAATAAATTTCCCGTGGACTCTAGTAGTGCGAGCGCGTACCGCTAGAAAGCGCTACATGTACCCACTGATGTCAGCGTTCCTATGGAAAGAAAGGGATACTACGTAGTACGCGCAGATGCGAAGTCAGTAAGGTAGTAGTATCCAGATGGCGGTGGATATTGTTATTAAAGCATTATCATTTGTTCTGATAAACATGTCAAACGGGCACGAAGTTAACAATAAGTAAGCTAATACTTTATTACAACACATTATATAAGGTTTTATACATTATATAGACTAGGCTGTAGTACTACGTTACTAATGTAGGCCTATTAATGTAGGCCTAGGCTTATTGTGCCTAGTAATGGCCTAGACTAAAAGAGTTGGGCCTAGACCTAGGCTCGGACTACACCACGTGATCTTCTGACGTCGCATCTGCGCGTACTACGTAGTATCCCTTTCTTTCCACAGGAACGCTGACATCAGTGGGTACATGTAGCGCTTTCTAGCGGTACGCGCTCGCACTACTAGAGTCCACGGGAAATTTATTGGTAGAGAGCCGCCAATGGCCGCTGGGTCTCTACCCTACACTAACAAACTCAATGGTACCGGTACCTAATGTGTTGTCAGTAAATATAGAAGCATATTATTTGTTTTGTTTGTTATGTAAAGACAAGTGCCAATTCGATTAGCCCAATTTCGTCAAAACATAACCTCACTTTCGGAGTATTATTTGGAGTTTTATCAATTTTCATATTTTATGTTGCCTAAATAATTGTGTATGTTGTAATTAAGGTATTATCTTATGATCTGAGGTGTGGTGGGTTAATGTAACGAAGCAAATCATGTTGTCCACAAAGTTAGTGGTTTGTAGAAGGAGTTTCTTTTAAAGTTGGCCAACCCACCAACCCTATCTGGCAATGCTATATTTGGAAATAAGTTGGCCAACTTGGATCAGTTGTCGTGTGCACCCATCTTTAGAATTTTTGTGTGGAAACTGTAATATTGTCAAGATATTCATGTGATTGTGCCATGGCTTCCAATCGTATCACGTTACTGATCCAACATCCACTTTTATTTCAAATAAAGTAGTAACTAGGGATGTCAAACGATATGAAATTCCATATCGATAATCGCAAAAAAAAATTTAAAAAATCGCGATATATCGTGATAATATCGCCATCAAAAAATATCGCGTCGATATTGCCTATTTAAATTAATATCGGGAATATCGTCACGATAATAGGCCTATTATGGGCCTATATAGTCAATAGGTATGGGTACATTGAGTATTCATTACTTTTTTAAAGTTTGTCTTATCGTCATCGACTTATTTTCGAGCGTAATGAAGCGCAAGAGTGGCTTGTGCGCTCCGAGCGTTGTTGGCGCTGGCTGATGAGTGGAAGGGGAGGGGGGGGGGGGTTCAATTCGTCCGAGCTGGCCGGTCTAGCGGCCGACCGGCCTCACCGCGATCACGCCTCGCGGCCAACGAAGCTTCTACAGCAGGGCCTGTCAAAACACATCGCTCGGCAACTGAGAACCGACGGCGGCACAGACGTGCCTGTCAAACACACTGTGCGGCAATTACTAATTGTGGAAGAACAAAGAAGCCATGAAACATGATACCAACAAAGTCTTACCTAGGCTATTTGAAATGTGAGACGTCTATCCAAGGTTCATAATATCGTTCTCAAACGTTGTCAATATAATTATTTAATATTTACTCAATCAAAAGTAATGATCACCACTTTATATTCTAATTTAAAGATACAAGTATTTATCAGCAATTACTAATTGTGGAAAAACAAAGAAGCCTTGAAACATGATACCAACAAAGTCTTACCTAGGCTAGTTGAAATGTGAGACGTCTATCCAAGGTTCATAATATCGTTCTCAAATGTTGTCAATATTATTATAGAATTATTTATTCAATGCACTTGACTGTGATTATGGAAAAGGAAAAGTAATGAACCACACTTTATATTCTAATTTAAAGATATAAGTATTTATACAGGCTGTAATAATAACTAAGAAATGCGAATTAATAAGTAATATAAATGAAGTTAATAACCCAACATTAATTGGCAAAATTAGCACTTTCTTACGATTTAAATTCAAATAATATTTACAAATGATACCGCATGTAACGCACTTTCCTTCACTTCACTCGCTTGGTTTGTCTTGACACTGGTTTAAACAGCTGTTCAAGAACATTAAATCACTGATGTGTTGCCCGGTGAGTCTGCTCCTGCTCTTTGTAGCAATCCTGCCAGCCTTGCTGAACATGCGTTCGCATGGCACACTTGTGCCTACTACACACAAGTATTTCTTTGCCAGTTGGGCCAGGTGGGGATACAGTTTTTGGTTTAACTTCCACCACTGGAAGGGGTCAGTACCCTCCGGTGGTTTCGAGTGCTCTCTGTAGGACACGATTTCTCGGTCAAGTGCGTCTCCCGCTGGTTCGTCCTCCTCAGAGTCACTTTCGTCCTCTATACTGCCGAACCGCGATCTTTTGGATGACACATCTACGTCTTCGTAGTCCGAGTCAGTGGGGTCATTCACCCGAGCAGGCTGGGGGTTTTCAAGACCAGCGGCTTCCCTTCGCAGGGTCGCCCAGACGCGCGATTGTTCGTCTGCCTCTAAATACCTTAGGGCCTTGTAGCGAGGGTGTAGCGCTGCGACCAAGTTTAGGATTGGGCTTAGCTCAGAAAAACGAGTTTCCAAGTCACCTGCGATGGCACTCTTGAAAGATTTATCGTAATGGCTATCTGCTCTCCCAGCGTCCAGCCCTTTCAAGAGGTTTTTAAAAACTGTGCCCACCATGGCCCCAGTCACGTACTTTTCTCCCCCCAACCGTTCAGTGGCGATTTTAAAGGGCAGAAGTACATCCACAACTACTTTCATTTTTGCCTTTTCCATGGCAGTTACCATGTGGTGTTCAGTAGCTTGATTGGCCATTAAAACTTTATTTATGGCCACCCTATTATCAATTAGACTTTGGAGCATTTCGCAAGACGAATTCCATCGCGTGATAACATCTTGGACAAGTTTTTTTTTTGGAAGTCCCTCAGCTACTTGTGCGTCATGTAGTAGGCTCATTTTCGTCGAAGAATGTCTAAAGTGGCCTACAATCCGGCGACTCTTTGCGAGCAGGTCGGCAACGTGTCCTACTTTCAACCCTTTATTGACACTGAGTTGGATAGTATGCGCAGCACAACGGACGTGTTCTAGTTTCATTTCGCCCTTGATTGCGTTGACCATGTTCCTCGCGTTATCAGTTGTGTAACTGACGACTTTTCCATTTATGTCCCATCGATCCTAAAACATAATTCATAACCATTATTTATCAAAAAAGCGAAGTAGATCTAGTACAAACCTTTTGTTAGAACAATAGTCCATAAATCTACACTGGCAGTAAATTATAATCAATTCAGGCTTAGACCGAAGTTTTAATAATACAGGTAACAATCATTTGTAATTAAAAACTATGATTGAATTAAATAACCTGAATACATAATTACAATAGGCCTAATAATAAAATCAAAACTCAAAATAAATACATACATATATTATTAATTAAACAATAATCAAATAAATAATTAATAATATTGGTATATTAAGTGAGGAAAGGATCCAACAGCTTACCTTCGTGTAGTAAGATGACGGATTTGCGAGTTTGAAGTACACATAAAGACATAATACAAAATATAACGAGACGTTTCGACCGAGGTCTTGCTCACTCGAGAGAAGAATAATAATAATAATAATAATAATTAATAACTTAGTCCTATAATAAATAATAAATTATTTCTCACCTGCATCTCGCCCAACATAGACGCAATGTTGTCTGCAGTGTGGGTGTCACTTGAAGGGTGAACTTCTAATCCTGCCATCTTCAGCTCCCAGTTACTATCTACGTAATGAATTGTGACCCCCATGAATGCTTGCACAGCAATCGAAGTCCAGAAATCTGTGGTGATTGAGACGTGTTTTACCCCTGCCAGAGTCTCCCAAAGTATGGCCTTTTTAGTTTCGGCCAATTCCTCTATGCGCGTCGTTATTGTGTTACGCGATAACACATTATAACTAGGGCAAGCCTCTTTCAAAATGTCGGTTAATTGTTCACTTATTGAAATCGGCCATAAATATTTCGCCACTGACTCTACAATAGCCTTCGAGATTCTCGTTGCCTGCGGATGATTGTCTTTCCACTTTGTAACAACAGGCGTTTGCATCAAAGTCAACTTTTGTTGCTGACTGCTATTTACATTTAGGTACGCGTTACACTTCTTTAAATGAACACTCAAGTTCGTCGTATTGCCAGAATATGCAATCCTCCCATCACAATGCCTACAAAACACTGTTTTTTCGTCCTTTATTTTTCCATTGTCATCGACAGGAAAACCATACTCTTTCCACACGGCTGCACGATATTTGTCCGGAGTATGCAACGCCCTCTTTGACATATTTATTAAAAATTAAAGAACACACGTACGAATTTAATAAGAAAGTCAAAACACACAAAACCAAATTTCAAGCACAATGTATTCACTCAATCTTCTAGCAAGCAGGGTTACAGAAAGTAAAGCCGGCCAGCTCTTAGTAACATGAATGAACCCAAAATGAACCTGTGTGCGCGAATTGCCGACACAATACGCACGTGCTAGGGATAATGGGCCCGGTCAGACGGGCGGGCGCTGGCACGGTCGGCGGGTTGATGGGTTGGGGGGGGGGGGGGGGGAAGGTTAGGGTAGTGTCGTAAAGCGATCTTGCGCGGCTGTGTAAGCCCTTTGATGGCGGACCGCCCGAAGTATATTATTTACTGAAAGGTAAAGCTAAAGCTATGAGGGCGCTCGACGGGCACACAAATTCAAATATAATATCAAGTCATTGCCGATTATCGGCATATCGCACAGAATTACATATCGTACGATTATCGCGATATGACCAGCCATATCGCGATATTATCGATATTTATCGATATACGATTATCGTTGACATCCCTAGTAGTAACACTAACATAGTAATAGTACACACTAAACGAATATACACCTAAGGTAATTCCATTTGTTGTACAGTTGAACTAAAAGAGTTCGATCTTGCTGGTAAGTGCATTGTCAAACAAAACACAAGGAAACTATGAAACAATGTTGCTAGATGTTTGAGTGCTAAAAAAGCAAGGAGTGAGTGTCTGGATATGTGTGTTGACAGAATCCCAAAATCCCCGAGGCCCATCGCATGAACATTGTGGACCACGTGGTTCATGTGCACGAATCTGTTGGGCAGTACACGATAGACTTCCTGCTACAGGTGCGCAGAAGAAACTACGTCACTCCAAAACATTACCTAGACTTCATTCAGTCGTACCTGAAGCTTCTGGATGAGAAGAATATCTTCATTGATTTGCAGGTAGTATTTGCTTGTATGTGTAACTAAAACTAGATAGATCTTGATTTGAACTGCAATAAAAAATGTAGGTAATTAATAACTAATTATTATTTAATTTTTTGGGCTCTTGCACTTGGTGACTGATATTATACAGGAGGGCAGGCATTTATTGTCTATATCTTGGATTCTCTAGAATTGTAGATCTTTCTATATCCCGTCATGAATTTCAGCATACAATATACACTTGCCAACATATGTTACCGGTAGTGCAGAAAGTCGGAAACCATCTTCATCAACACTTCTTCTGGGTAGTTCGTAAGTTGTACTTGGTGAATTTAGTCTAGCAATGACAAGAATTTCAATATGTCTGTTGTTGTTTGGTTATTGTATTGTCTATTGAAACTGTAAATACTAGGTTCGGTTTTATTAGTTCAAAATTTTGTAATTCAAATAAGAGTTTTTATGATCCCATGCAATTTGAATGAAAGGCAGATTACTACTAATTTAAAAGCCTCTTGTCATATATTCACCATATAAAACCAACAGGAGTAGGAAGTACAGTAGAGTTCCACTAATTCCAGCCCGCTTCATCTTTCATTTTAAGAATATTTTCATTCATTTCTTGCATGCTTCAATATATTTTATGTCCTCCAACCCAAACAGGTGGCCACAGTGTTTTCTCCCTCTGATGGTGCCAGCTTAGCAACAACATACATTACTAAAGATTTGCATTTCTTCTTCTGCTCGGCTCTCTTCCACATTATTCGTGAGTTTGACAGACACTGGTATCTTCCTAGTAGGGCTACCCAACGATATCGATAATTCAATACGATATCGATAATTTAGAAAAATAATTCGATATCGATATATCATTAATATATCGTACATATCGCGATATCGAACTTGCGCCTAAACGATTACGTCACAACATTGCTGTTTTGTGTGGATATTTTAAATTTTGAATAGTAAAACACACAAATTGATACACATAAAATAAGACACTAAAATGTTAAAATATTTATTTACGTAATACGGTGTAATATTGTTTATAATGAATGGTCTATGGCTGGTGCGGAAATCCTAAAAACAGACGAGAAAAGTTTCAGTATCGCGATATCGTCAATATCGATACGTCACTTAATAAGTTCAATATCGCAACACGATATCGATATTTCTTCCCGAGGTATCGATATAATTTTTTGTATTGTTGGGCAGCCCTACTTCCTAGAGTCTGCTCACATTTTTTCACGTTGCACTGGAACGAAGTAATCTTGTGTCCTCGTCTCGCTCTGCTTTGCACATTCTCCCTTGTGTTCTTCCTTATAAGAATATGTATTATGTAGTTGTACAACACTATGCACATACCAGATAGCACTCTGCTTTTAATGTTCAATTGTACCTCAGTACCAACTACTGAATGCACTGTTTACATAATAATGCATTTCTTTGCAGTGCGAGCGTTTGATTGGTGGCATGGCTAAAATCGCGGAAGCGAGCGAGGAATTAAACGAGTTGAATGCTAAGCTAGCCGTTCAAAAAATACACGTAGCCGAGAAAACCGCAGCTTGTGAAAAGTTGCTTGGAGAGATTACGGAAGGTTTGTTCCACGTGACAACTACCGTTTGAAAGTGCTATTTAATCATAATTGCATTTCAATACACAGTTCCTGTATTTTTTCAGCAACTGATATGGCCAAGGACAAACGTGACCAGGCCACCGAAAAGAGTGTGGAAATTGAGGAACAGAAGAAGGTGATCTCCGTGGAGAAAGAGGAGGCAGAGGAGGCGTTGGCCGCTGCTCTTCCCGCACTGGAGCGGGCTAGACTTGCACTGGAAGACCTTGATAAGAGCGACATCACTGAGATCAGGTGACTTGCTCGTTAGACTACCCTGTTTTACCAGACAATAATAATAATATATATATCGCTACTCTTTATTCCAACATCATTTAGTTGGGTAAAGGGAATAATCATCTTCATCATCATCTGTTGCCACGTCCAACTCTGCGTTGGGTCGGCATTGAAGATAAGCCTCTCCATCTTCTTCTATCCTGCCACCACTCTTCCCCCTCAACTACATTCCAGTCCCCTCCTCGCATTTCCACTTCCTTCCTCACTTTGTCGTGCCTTCTTTGTCGTGTTCCGATATTCAAAGTCCCAATTCGTAAGCCGTGTCGTTTTCCAAACTTTTCCGAATAATAATAATAAAAAATGGTATTTTTTGGGCGAATTTAAGCTAAGTTAAGTTAAGTTAGCTTAGTTTATTTATCTTCCTTTGATCAGATACAGATACATGAATCAGGTGCAGATATATGAAGCAAGTACAATAACTAGAAGAATAAAGTATACACAAATTAGATATCTGTGAAAAGTGTTGCATAAGTGTAAGTGCTACATACATGCTACATAATATAGAAAAACTACACAATATGCATGCAATATTGTTTACAATCCATCTAACAGGGTATGTGCATATATACATCCTTTTAAACATGGGCATCTCTCTACACAAACTAATTAAGACTTGATAATTAAGTTCATTTTTGTCGGTTGTTAATGAAATCACCACACTCACTCCTTGTTGTTGTGAATTAAAATAATTGTTGTGTTTTTATTAATCGTGTGCACGTAGTTCTTTTTAGGTTCCTGTCGGGTTCGGATAGTAAAAATAACTCTGGTATTGGGTCGGGTTCGGGTAAGAAAATAAATAAAAAGTTAAAAAATAAAATACGTACAAAGTTTAAAAATGCACATATATATCAACCTGGTAATACATGTTTGCACTTATGTTCATTGTATCATAGTTCCATAGCAAGCATATAATATAAGCCATAATTTTGCTGATCCATTTGAATGATTTTCATGCTTCTACGCTTAGTGAAATGGGCCAGGATGAAGAGTAAGTCGTCATCAAATACATTGTAGCTGTAGCATGGTAGTGTTTTCATGTTTTCACCACATATGCATTGCAGTTTCTGCACAGTACAGTTATCACTATGTTTCTAGTATCCTTGACCTCTAAGTCGAAATATGTAATGACAACAATACTACTTTTTTGTAACCCTAATCAAAGATTACTGAGTGGGGAAGATGTTTCATCGCCGTGTTAAAATATCTGCGCAAGTTTTGTCAAAAATTTCGAAGTCTCACCACTAGTTCAAATTCTCACCGCAAGGAGCGCTAGCTCAGCACGTTTGAACTTCGTTGCCGTCTGGCGGGATATATTTGAGCTCGGTTCTGGCATCGGAAGAATTCGGCCCGGACACTTCCTCCCCCCGGCGCTGAGAAGGCGCTGAGTCGAACGACCGAGGTTCCCGCTCAGTTTTAAACTTTTGGAAGAACGAGCTCTTGCGGTGAAAATTCGAACTACATCTCGGATTTAGAAAATTTCGCTCAGACACGCGCAGACGATTTCCCAGAAGAGTGAACTATCTTCCCTCACTCAGTAATCTTTGCCCTAATCCAGTATAAATCCATGGTTAACCGTGAGCGAGCACATTAAAATTAAGTTTAAAAAATATAACCCTTGTAGAATATTGTTTGAAATATTCCATACCGGTGAGATCGTGATAGAAGAAGAATCTTGTTAGATATTATAGTTAGTAGGTCTCTTACTACAATTTACATTGCAGATCTTTCGCGACTCCTCCGGAAGCCGTACAGGTGGTGTGCGAGTGTGTGGTCATCATCCGCGGCATAAAGGAAGTGTCGTGGAAGTCTGCCAAAGGGATGATGGCAGATCCGAGCTTCCTCAGAACACTGCAGGAGATGAACTGCGATCTGATCACCATGACACAGATAAAAGCTGTCAAAGCCCACATGAAAGTATGTTAACCTCTTCCTTCAACTTGCATATTTATTATAAGACTAGAAATACATAGTAATATCAACATCTTAAATTACGGCAGCTCGTGATGGTGGCTGACCAGTTAATTGACAACCAAATAAAACAACAAAGAAAACAGCCTAAATGGTTGCTAAATTATGTCGCCAACTAGAATTCACCAACACATATATGTAGTTGTGGAAAGTAATTTGTATCATCTCCTTGGAAAGCAGTCTAGTGCTTCTTACGAGAACCTGATCCAAGCTACTCGATCAGTAGATCTCTCTCTCTCCCTCTCTCTTAGAGAGACGGGCGAGAGAAGACTACTGATCGAGTTAATCGAATCAGGTACACGTAAACGCCCTAGTAGTAGAAAGGGAAAGAGACGGAAATGCAGCACTGCTAGTGCAAACACCTAGTCATAAACACATGTTTTGCACTTGGTTACCAAGCGTAACTTCACGTGAAACTTGTCTTCGCTCTGCGGCCTCTGCCTAATTTTGGAACCGGGAGTTAGAGTTTTTTACTGTTAATATTTTGTTTGGATATATGTATTGTGTTTCGACTTATACAGTACAACCTTGATATAACGTCGCTGAAGGGACTTTTGATTTTCGACGTTATGTCAAGCGCGACGTTGTACCAGATTATCACAAAATTATCAAAAAATAAAATTACACATTATCATTATGGGGGGGGGGGAGGGAGGGGGGTTGACGTTTTTATGGCCCCCTATCTTAGGTATAGACCTACACACTTCTAATTTGGCCAGGGCTATTGTGAGTCGTCTGTCACCGCTATTATCAAGGAGGAGGTGTGGGTGTTTGTACGTGGCATGCTGCTGCCACAGGCTCACGCGAGCTTCCCCCCCCTCCCAACCATTGACCGCCTGGCGAGTTACGGGCTAAGGGAATAGCCTAATGGGCAATCTCAAAAATAAAACGACTGATAAACAAATAAAGAAAATTTATTAAAGGTCTAAACATAGTCCTAGTCAAAGATATATTATGTCAAAAGATAATGTATCATGATAATATGACGTGTCTTGAATTATCTAAGCTCTTAGCGCTTAAAGAAGTCTGTTATCTTTAACTGAACTTACTAGATTTTGTATACACATCGTACAATGCCCCGTTTATATTTAGTAACTGCTTTTGGACCTCGTCACTAATTTCGTGCGCCACTAAATAACTACGAACGGTTTCGTATGCAGCCATAGCTTCTTGAAACTTCGGGGGGGGGGAGGGCTCTGGGGCTTCTACAACGCTGTCTACGTCGCTGAGGTCGGCGCCATCAATGGTCTTATTTTCCTCGATTATATCATCAACTGACAGTACCGCGCTTGTCACTAAGTGGCTGTCAATTTCGAAAAATTCTTCCATTGTACAGGCTCCTCCCAACCTCTCCCAATCCCCCGGGGCGATCTCATTAGGCGGGCTCTCGTCATCGCTCTCGTCATAGGCCTCGTCATCGGCCTCGTCGTCAAACGCCGTCAAAACGTCGTGCTCTTTCATGAAACCAGCTTTGCGAAAGCATTTCGCTATTGTTTCTGGTTTGACAGTAGCCCAAGCCCAAGCAATGAATGACATCGCCTAACAAAGAAGAGGGACAGAGTTGTTAAACCTACACAGCCACGCACAACAATCTACCGAAGGTCGCTGAAATAAAACGCCGGCGAGCGAGGCCGCAGCTGCCGGGAAGCGTTGTGCGTGGCGGGCGGGGGATGCGGGGGGACTGGAATGTGGCAGCAGCGGGGTAGGGGAGGAGGGAAGGATAATGCGGGAACAATGCCGTCGAAAGGTCGACTCAACTTCAAGTTGGAAATTGCGAATTCCGTGATCGTGTTCGGCGGGAAAATCCATGTTAACAAGGAAGTTTGCATCATGAAACGACGTTATAACGCTCGTTTGACTGCTGTACGGTCCGAAAATAGGCGTCGTAATGTCGGATACGACGTTATATAAAGGGACGTTGTATTAAGTTCTAGATAACATTATCTCTTATGGGAATTCGCCGGGACTTTGTCAAAACGACGTGATAATGCGAACGACGTTGTATCGTGCGACGTAATAACAAGGTTGTACTGTATGTGGGTAGCTTTTGAATAAGTCGTAATGTAGCCAAAAACACTTTTCCAGCCATTTTACATCTGATTGCTCAAGGTGCCCTTTGCCCAGTGGTGTTGCTTGGTAGTCCACCCAACGTTCTGTAGTAAGTTACCATTTTGCAATGCTGATTCATCAGCCATTTACATGTTGGTTAGTATGATCAGAACAAAAGAAATTGAAGTGAAGTGAAATAACAATGGTCAGTAGCGTAATCAGAAACAGCTTTGGAGTGAGGGGGTTTGACTGTGGCCAGGAGGGAAGGTAAGAGTGCAAAGTGTGAGATGAATGGGTTCTGAGACAGAGCCTCATTTGATACGGGCATTCACCAAACGTAAAGCAAAATTCTTATGATTGATTATGATAGTTTGTGATTTTTATGCACAAGAAGACAAGTTAAGTGATTATTTTGTTTTGTATCATGTACAGTGTTTGTGTCTTAAGAGGCCATCGATTTCTTTGATTCTAGAATGTATAAATGTTCTGTTGTTCACACTTAATTTCAGTCTCCTTGTTGTTACTTGAGAAGGAAGCTTGAGCCCTCTAAACACTCCCCCTAGTTGATGTTACCGCTTATAATGGTTATTGTGGTTTTTATTTTTTAAATTTTAATTCGATCTATGTTATTTTCAGCAGTCAGGGCCAGGTGCTCGCTTATCAACCCGTCACACAGAGCGTTTCCCTAGTACTTCCTAGTACCTAGTAGTTAGTAGTAGTTTAGTTGTAAATCGTTTCTGTTGATGAAGCATGATTGTAGAATAGATTGATCTTTTTTGCTGTCACCCTTGGCGCTTGCGGAGAACAATGTACAGTACTCACAAGTTCTGGTGTTAATAAAAAAGTAAATTAATGTTTGTTGCTCTAGCCCTAAATGTTTCATCAATTTGTTACAGAAATCTACTAAATTAGGTGAGATGGCAAGCATCAGCAAGGCTGGACATGGTTTACTGAAATTTGTCGAGGCTGTCTTAGGCTATTGTGCCGTGTATCGTGAAGTTAAACCGAAACAAGAAAAAGTTGCTCAGCTGGAGCAAGACTATAAGGAGGTAATAACCGTTTGTCTGCATTGCTTATTTAGCTCTCTAGTGCACTTTAAGTTTTACAGATTAACTCGAGCAATAACAGGTGGATTTATCTGGTATGTTTTATTGTCCATGTTTTGTAGATTTAGTTATTGACCTACTTATTTGCATTTGTAACTATTTTGAACCTGATTGTAGGCTAATCTTACAATGCAATGACAAGTGTGAAATAATTTGTTAACAAATATGTGTGGTGTTACAATACTGGTTCATAATTTCACTTTTCAGTTTATAGTGCAGTTTCTGTACATTTTGTTCTCTCTCAATACCCTACAATATGTTTTAACTTTGTACCAAATCTGTCTTTTTTTAGGTAGGACCTATATTACTTTTGTCAAAGCTAGTCTATAGTATAATATGATAATATCATTATTAGTCAACGACATAAGGTACATATATTGTGTTGCTATTTTAGGCCATGAAAGTGCTAGATAAGCTGAACCGTGAGATCAGCAAGATTGAAGAGCAACTGGCAGCTCTCGCCGTGACTTATGAAGCCGCCATGATAGAGAGACAGATCTTGCAAGAAGAGACAGACATCATGCAGCGTCGACTTATCGCTGCAGATAAGTTGATATCGGGTCTCAGCTCGGAGAATGCGAGGTGTGATATCACAACTTGTTTCCTAGCTTAAAATGTATAATGAATGCATATTCTCAACTGAACCGTGCAGATGTACATTAGTACTAGTATACTGTAGCACTAACTTGTTTTTTATGAACAGTGGTTTCTGTGAGTGCCATTCTGAGCATTCAATAACACTTTACTTTTCCATTAACATTTTATTCAACTTGCTCTAGATATCTTCACAATAAACCAGTTTTCTTTATGATGTATAGAGTCAATATATTAAATTTAGTACAGTTATGGCAAAAAAATGTTCCCTAATACACCAACAATAAGTAACTAAGTAACTAACGAACTAACTGACCAATAACAAAAACAAGGGTTTTACTTTTTTACATTCATGTTTTGACTTTCATATAGGCCTACATTGTAAACTTTCTCAGTGGTCTGCAGATATCACTGAAAAGGGATCGTAAACCTTTGATTCGGATAATTACTAGGCCTACATTGAGTCTTCAACAATTCCCCATCCCCCTTAATGTGGTACTGGTACTGTACTATTTCAACATTTATCACATGGCAGTTGATACAGTATCCCAAAACCACTTAGACGAATCAAGAAGCAACTTCAGAGTTTGAGGAAGAACAGACGGTATTTACGAATAATTGTTGAAAACTTTACTTGATCAGACAAACGCAAGCTGGAGTTTTGGATTTGCCCATTTTCAAATGGTTCTTTTTCAGTACCCACTTCTTTTACTATTTGTTCAATGTTTTGGCAAATTATGTGCTAATACTTGAATAACTAACCAATTACCATTTTTACCATATCACCTTTTACGGGCCATCACACAGAACGTATTTCTCATACACTTGTCACTTACAGTGTTTAATTGACACCAATATTGTTTCATTCAGGTGGACCATTGATTTGGCCGAGCTTCACGCAGAAAAAGAGCGACTAGTTGGTAACTGCATTCTTGCCGCATCATTCCTGAGCTACACTGCCCCGTTCAGTTTCGAATTCCGTCGCACGATGGTCTACGATGACTGGCAGGGTAGTCTTCTCGACCGAGAGATTCCTCTCTCTCAACCGTTCAGACTGGAGACCTGCCTCTCCGATGATGTGGAGATCAGCAAGTATGGATATGATCATTCATTACGTCGCGTTATTAACCCATCCGCATCAGTTGCCTCATTTGGCTGGCCGCCCCCGGAAACCACGCACTTCTAGCGCGCGCCAAGGTTAACACGAATACGTCTTCATTGTCACTTTCGTCAATGTCCATACCAATGTCCACATCGCTATCACTGTCACTGATAATAGTAGACCTAGCTGTTTTACTAGCCGGAACACGCACATTCGTATCTCTAGGCATACACCTACACGCGAGACCTAGGCCTAGTGTCACTGTCATTGTCCATTTCACAATCGCTCTCACTCTCATTTGAAACCACAATATTTTGTAAGTTTGAGTTGTTGTAAACACCTTCTCCATCACTGTCACTAAAATCAGATCCTAAAACGTCTAAAATCTGTATAATGTCACTTTCTTTGCCCCGAAAACAACGACTGCTTTCCGGCCCGAGTCCATCTTGACAAATTTGACAGCTGATCTAAGTTTCGGATCGAGATGAGCGGAGATAAAATCGATTTTAAGAACAAACAAAAGCCGACAGAGTTCAAGAAATGCACACTAGAATCGCCACTAGCTTGAGCAAGAGATTGCAGGAATTAGTTCCAATATCGTACGCTAGATAGCACCACTATACATGTTCAAAGTGAAGCGCGCGCAAGTGCGTACCAGTCCACTTCTGGTTACCGCGGCCAGTTTCGTATAAGCGTACCAGTCCGCTTACCGATGCGGATGGGTTAACAGAGCATAGTTGTGAGGGCTGATGTATTCTTCACTAGCTGCTGCTATTCCCTGCAGAAATTTATATATTAATTAATCCACTGTCCATTGAATCATTTTCGTTATTTTGTGTACTCGTTCTAACTTCTAGTATACTATATAGCATATCACATATTTGAACTAGTCATCCATGTGCACATAAACAGCTCTAATATCCTCACAGACTTCCAGCAGTTTTTCATTCCTCAACTCTTCAATCCTTCGTTTGTTGGCATCTCGGCGACATGCTACTACAATGCAAGCATTGATGTGTCATTTCTGATGTGGTTAAATTATACTTTTGATATGATCAATTGAAGTCCATAATACGTAGTACTAATATTGATATATTTTAATGTTGTAATCGATCCATTATTGATTACCATTTTCACTCTGAATGGCATTATGTATATATTAAAGTGACAATCCCAATAGTTAAAACTTAAATGCCATATCTATTCAATTGTCTCAGTAGTTTTGGAGACAAGAAGATATAGTAGTATTGACTATTGAGTAGGATTCACATTATAATCTTGTTGTGCTGATATATAATTATGTATAATTGTTACTGAGGATTGGGATAGAATCAGATTCAAAGCTCAACTACTCCAGCCGATTGGCATTTAACCATATCAACTTTGCCTCTAATTAGAATCTTGTTATTAAATCAGGTGGAACTCTCAAGGCCTTCCTCCTGATGAACTTTCCGTGCAAAACGGTATCCTTACAACTCGAGCCAGTCGTTTTCCACTGTGCATAGACCCACAACAACAGGTAACATTTTCATAGTTGAATTCCTTATAGGCTTATTGTGTCCATTAAGTTGTGAAAATGCTGTAAACTAGCTAGTGCTTGTTTTAAAATAGATAATCATAAATCTCATTTGTATATATATTATGTAATATAATAATTAATAATAAATAATAAATAAATATAATAATGTATGTTATGATATAGTTAATTTGGTAATCCTGATAGAAATCTATTTCTGATCCTATAAGAAATTGTAGTGATAATTTACGTCGTTAATGCAAACTTTGCAAGGAGCCGGAGGAAGTTAACATGAGGGAAGCGTCAGGCATGGCCAGCCAGCTTCGATGTACCTAAGGGCCAGAATATGATGGGATTAATTTCCTATCCCCTACCCGACTTCATTGTTGGACACAGGGAGCAGACATAAAAAAAAAAAAAAAATGCAAACTTTGTTTCTTTTTCCTAACAGGCATTAAATTGGATCAAACGAAAGGAGGAGAAGAATGGACTTAAAGTAATTACATTCAATGACAGTGACTTCTTAAAGCAACTTGAATTGGCCATCAAGTATGGAGCACCGGTTCTCTTCCAAGATGTTGACTATATTGACCCTGTCATCGACAATGTCTTGGAGAAGAATATTAAAAGTGAGTAATGGAGAGGTGGACGACCACTAGCTGCACTATAGCACTTACACTAAAACTACTAGTACTAATTGTTATCTAGCTATACTAGTTAGGCACTCAAGTTATGTGTACTATCATGTTTCTAGAGAAATATAGGGGAAAGTAGTGCAGACACGTACTACATACTGCACTACATAATCATTATGGAAGGTCTTAAAATTAAAATAATTGGTTGTGCATGCGTGGAAGCATGCTCTTCAAATAGTAATAGAAGCAGTAGGCATCTAATTAGCTCTCCTTTCAGAAACAGCAAACCGGGTTTTTCCTAGGTAGTGAGTCACTGTTGTAATGACATAAGGGGACTTAGTAGATCTAGATAATCTTGAAACAAGTGGTAAATTTGAAGTCTCTAGTGAGCTGTTTGATTATTGATAGTAATATCTATCATTGAAAATGGATTTGAGAACAGAATACTGAATCGATTATCGATCGTTTAGAAAAATAATTGTATTGAACGATACATAGATTATCATTTGGCAATCCTAGGTCACCTGCTCATAGTGTTGGCAAATTGAAAATTTTCAATTGAAAATTTTCCGTGAAATGAAAATTTTTCAGAAAATTTTCAAGAGACTTTTTCAGAAAATTTTCAAATAATTTTTATTGCTAATATGATTTAGGTTGGTCATCTTACATCATCTGATAGTATTAGATACCAAAGAAAAGCATGTGGAACTGTGATACTGTTACCCATTTAAATGTCCATTCAATGCAAAAATGCATCTTGTTACCTGCCAGAAAATTAAAGTTATATTCAAACAAAATGTCTTTGAATACCTTCTATATTAAGGGCCAGTATTACAATCAACAAATAACAGTAAAATCTGTTGAAGATAACAAAGCAATTTGTTGTAAGCAATAATTGGTTGATTTCAAAGAAGATACTGAAGGGAGGTTGCCAATGGTGAAAACAAGCTACTCGACAAATAAATAGTAAGGCTGTGTCTCAAATCGATGTTTTTCGCTAGTCGACTAGCGTAGCCGACTAACCAAACAATTAGTAACAATTAATTATAACAATCGGTAATTGTTGTTTTAGTTGGCGAGGCTGGCGAAGCAGGCCAAAATAGAGATTTGAGATACGCCCTTAATACAGCATTGAAATAGCGGGCCTAATTACAATAAGTAGGCTATTTTAGTAACAATAATCAACAAGTGTCTGAGTTGCTTTTCAATACAGACACATTACCAGTAAGTTTCTAAGTTAAATATAAAACCCATTTTTTAAAGTACAAACATCAAGTCATATGATAACACTAAATATTTTTTTTTTTTGAAAATTTGTTGAAAATTTTCACGAAAATTTTCATGAAAATTTTCATGAAATTTTCAACAAATCAAAATTTTCTGAAAATTGCCAACACTACCTGCTCACCTCCTTTCCCAATCTAAGATAGAGTAGAAACATTATTTCATTCAATATAGCAACTTGGTAATATCTCTAAGTGTACTTTTAAGTTCACAGTCCGTTTGATAAAATGTTGATGAATATTTTACGTTTATTGCATTTTCTGATTTTCAGTTAGGTGGCCTACTGTTGTGTTGTTCGGAAAGCTCTGCAATGCATGTTTCAAAAGAATGTTCAATGTGTGTGTTGCAGATCAGAGCGGTCGAGTATTCATTGAGCTGGGGGACAAAGAAGTGGACTACGATCCCAAGTTCTGCATGTATTTAACAACAAAGCTGGCCAACCCAACATTCAACCCTGCTGTGTATGCTAAGGCAACTGTTATCAACTACATGGTCACTGTGGCGGTAAGCAAAAGATAAAAGAGGGAAGTGTCCCAGCCAATCTGGGTCATATATGGGCACCCAGGGAAAATAACGATGGGAGGGCGTGTTTGCCTTTATTGTCTTGTTTGTACGTTGAAGAAAGGGGGATTGGTACGGAAATTGCTAGCAGTGCTGGTGGATTGGTTGAATATGGGACAATAATTTTAAGGTTCTGTTTGGAATTGAATTCAACAACCCACTCAAGACGGGATGCAGGAGTTTGGTGAGCGATAATCGTGAAATGGCAAAAACTCCACTATTTACAAACTGTTAGGAAGGAGTTTTATGATTCTGGTCCCAAAAAGAACAATCACAACAAGTCACAAATTGATCAACAATAATGGAAGTGTGATATGTAGTGTGAATAATAACGTTCTCCTGAAATTGCGTCTATTTATAAATGCTATCCCGCCTTTCCACAGTGATAATCTTATTTTTTAAATTATTTTATTCACTTTTTGGCGGACCTGTACCATATGCCGGACAGGTTGCCTAGCTTTCAACCACATTAGAAACGGCATTCTTCTTAAATGGCTACATTGGCAAAACATACAATTTAGTCGTTTTCTGTAATTTTTTAAACAATCCTGCTGAACCTTCGTCATGAGAAATTTAGTCACCAAAATTCCCACCATAAACTCCTGCCTCTGCAGAATTAATCAGTGATCAATGTGACTATCTATATATATATATATCTACTTTATAACGAGCATTACCACCAGTCCTATATTATCATCAGTACATTAGGCTATATGTACATGAAAATTGTTAGCTTGTGGCTGTGTAATTAGTGACATTTTCCATTATGGTGGTCGACATTTACTGGTTAGGATGGTTAGAGAATGCAATGATGAAACTAAGAATGTTTTAACATCAGGGCCTGGAGGACCAACTACTGAGTGTGGTGGTGCGTAACGAACGCTCAGACTTGGAGGAACAACGCGAGAATCTGATCGAGGAGACCAGCGTTAACAAGAACCTTCTCAAAGACTTGGAGGACTCGTTACTTCGAGAATTGTCGACATCCACCGGCAACATGTTGGACAATGTTGAACTGGTACAAACCCTGGAGGACACAAAGACCAAAGCCACAGAGGTAGGATAATTGAGATCGTCATACCGTGGACTTATAATAGTAACTGAATCTGCATCTTCTAGTAAATCAGTGTACCACTAAACTAGCCCTGGCTGTCGGCTGTGGGCCGCCATTTTTGCACTTTCGTATGTTTTTATGCATCTTTTTACATTGTTGGCAACAGGGACTAAAATGGCCGTCACGCATACACTACAATGTTGCAGGTATATAAGTCCATGGTCATATAAACATCTGTGAATCAAATACTCATTGAGAATTGTAATGCGTATTATCACCCACATGGGCTATGACTATCAGATCATTCATTTATCCGTACAAATGTAGACCAACAAAATGATCTAATTATATTCCTTTTTTTGACATTTTGTTGTTTGCTGTTTATAAATGCTATGTAGTAGCAGCTGACCGTATCTGTATGTGGGAATAAGAGCAAGAGGAGTCTTTAGAGTTGAAGCACACTGTCACGAACTAAAGGATAATTTTAAGATTTATTGAAAATTATCCAGCCATAAATATCAGACACAAATGTAGGTTGCACACTTTTCAGGTTATGAATAAACTGGAACTAGCCGCAACAACTGCGGTGGACATCGACAAACTGCGCGACGGGTATCGCTCGGCAGCTAAACGAGGCGCCATCCTCTTCTTTATCCTCTCCGACATGGCGGGAGTCAACTCCATGTATCAGTACTCGTTAACGGCTTACCTCGGCGTGTTTGCTTACTCGCTGCGTAAAGCGCTGCCGGATACTCGGCTTATCAAGCGCTTGCGCAACATCATCAACACCCTTACAAAAAATGTGTATGATTATGGATGTACAGGTAAATGAGATAGGCCTACAGTAATGATCTTTACATTATTTAACAGTATTTTATTTAACGGTAAGCCTACTAGCTTAAACTAACCATTGTCAAATTTTCACCAAACCAAACTTTAGGTTATACCTACAGATACTATTTATGGCCGTGGCCCTATTATTATCGTTTTTATGATCATCTTCAATGACCATGGAGCCCTATAGTTTGTGTAGTAGATTTTCTGATCTACTTTGTAGCCACCATCAAATATGCAACTACAATGTGCAAGAATGTGTGTGTCATTTTGTTGTTAGGTATATTTGAGAAACACAAATTGCTTTACTCATTCCAAATGACTACGAAGCTGGAGCAAAGTATCGACCATGTTTCGCAACCAGAGCTAGACTTCTTCATCAAGGGCAGTGTTACACTGGAGAAGTCTGCACGAGCGTGCCCCGCCAAATGGATTCAGGTGGGTCTTCTGGCTTTCTAAATGCTAGAGATGGGCAAAAATATCGTTATTCGAACCATCACTGGTGTTAATAAACAAATTGCCAATTGGTATATGTATTTAAACACAATTGTAGACCTCTTTGCTGATTCCTCATTTCAGACAAATTTAAAATGTTGCAAGATTCTACCTAGCTGAGATTGTTTTAATGTGGTAATGGCATTGTCTGTGTATGTTTTAAAATTGTTATTGTTTTAATAACTGCCTGCCCTGTGTTGACTACGGTTAATTTGATTAACCCTGCTTATTGTGTTTTATGTGTGTATGTGTTTATTTATGAGCATAGACCCATGGTATATAATCTTTATTTTATTTAATATACAGTATTTGGGACTAATATCCTGTATTAGATGAATAATAAATAATAACAATGATAATGTACGTGTACTTTGGTTTCTGAATTCTGAAAAGTAGGAACCTTTGAATGGTGATGTAAGAAATGGCTGTCCATGTTTCAATACAATAGGATGACAGCCATTACACCATTGGGTTTGAATATTTCAAACCCAATGATTACACGTACAGTTCTTTGCATGATTCTCTTCATTGAGAGAAGGCACATTAAAAACAAGGTTTTGCTTGATCTTTTGCTTCCTGAAAAGTAGAGCGTGTTTTAAGTAATACATATGTATACATCTCTACATATATGTATACATGTCTACATCTACATATACATCTCAACCTGTGCTAACCTTGGGGCTCTGGAGGGTATACAGAGAACTACCTTACCTTACCTGGCTAACTCTCCCCTCCACCACCAACAGCGCCTTGTATATATGTATATAGTCATGCACTTTTTAAATTTAGTCAGTTAGTCTCTCTACACCGACGGGTGATCAAGGCTGTGTAAGCCGAAACGTTCCGTCTAATTGTAAATTATTGTAAATATATGTAATCTCCATCTCAACACGGCTGCCGATCTCTTTAAGGTGAGCTGTTGGTTCCTATAATTCTTTCCCTCTCAATAATATGTATACATATGTAATTTAGCTGAGATCAAGGAGCCAAGCTATGAGCCATACAATGACTTCTAGGCCTATATGACCTTTATGATGTAATAATTAACCCCCCTTGACAATGTACATACAATCTGGTATTGTGGTTATACAGCTAAGAAATTAAATGAAATATTTATGTTTATTAGCCTAGTAAGAGTAGTAGTACTGTACTATTCTAATGCCCGGTTCCCATGTCTCTTGCTGTGCGGCAAGGTGATGCGCGGTAACCAATCAGAACTGTGGCACAACTCTTGCACTGCCTTCCAGCACCACTTGGAAGCGCTGTGATTGGCATCAGCTTGCCGCGCAGCAAGAGCCATGGGAAATGGGCATAATGCTACTACACCTTCCATTGTAAAACATTAAATTTCAGTTTTTACTAACGGCCGGTCTTACAATTTCCTAGTAAGAAAGTTATTTGTAACAATTAAGCTATTTGGAGGATTTCAAGGGTTTTGATTGGTGGTTGCCATGGAGAAAACAAGCTATTCGACAAATAAGTAGCTATTGGGACATAATGTGCCAATGTTATGTATTGCATTTCTCTCTTTTTTTTTTTATCAATATTCATTATCACGTTTTCACATCTATGGCATTAACTTTTTTTGCACTTCAAAAACACCCCAACGAAGTTTGACTGTATAGCCTAACATAGTTATTTGTGTGGTTGTATAGGTGCCATGCCACATATGCATTATGGGATTTATGGCATCTAAGTTTTGCATTTTTTAAATTATTTTTAATATGTTTTCCTCTCCAAGACATTTAGTTTTAAGATACACTTTGAAAATGTATTATGCAGATGGGTTTGGCTTTATTTACTTACCATCTTTTGATGCCTTCATTAACGTGAAGTGTGTACTAATAATAACTGTTCTTCTAACAGGGGTGGGAGGATATAATGAAGCTTTCTACTGACTTTTCTGATGTATTTGAAAAACTTCCCTTCGAGATTGAGCACAATCTTCCCGTGTGGAAAGAAGTAAGTATTAAGTTTTGATAGATTTTAGAAAAAAACAAACAATGATTTATCCATTTGATTTGCTATTAACCGATTGGAATTAATTTTCTGGTGATAAAATCCACATGTTTGCTATGTTTTCAGTGGTACGATCTGGACATGCCTGAAGCTGTTGAGTTCCCTTTTGGCTACAGCGAGAGGCTCAATGCCTTCCAGGTACTCATGCTGATCCGCTGCTTCCGCGTGGATCGAGTGTACAGAGCCATAACGAACTATATCACTGAAATAATGGGTGAGGAGTTCATCACACCACCAGTCATCAGGTAATTCACATAATATGTATGTTTTGTTTTTATGCACAATCCCAATAAGCTACTAATACATACAATACGCACTAAGGTGCACGTCGAATACAAGATGCAGGGTAAGCATACACCTGCCGCTTATAAGACAGATTTTGAGATTTTGGCTTTTTAACACGCTGCTTGCGGCATTGTATACCTCCCTCTTGTCCAGCTGTGCTGCGTCGCATGAAAAAGCACAACCTTCTTGACTTGCGTATTGAATAACATTTTAACTATTTGCTTCCCGAGTCTCTTCTGAGTCTGACTTCTGTTGAACAACACTGCTCGCAGGGCTATCGTCATTTCTTTTCGTAGTGTCATCTCTGTTTTACTGTTGTCTAGTTAGTAGGGATGTCATAGGGTACCCGGGTTACCCTGATCCAGAAATTACCCGAATCTATTTTTAGGATTCGAATCTTAATTGGGTAGTAATATTTGTAAAAAAAAAAAAAAAAAAAAAAAAATCGTGACGATATTTCTGCGACTACTTTTTTTGAAGCTACAGTGAATTCCTGCTTGTGGGCGTGGCGAGGGTTAGTACGCGCTGTCATTACTGCGGACGAGTTCTGTGATGGCATATACACTCCACTCCCCCACTCCCCTCTTGCCATCCCCGCGCGCAGCGGCCGCACAGAGCCCAACCCACACAGCGGCCGGCAGCTGACAGGGGCAGAGAACGACCTTCAATCGCGTGGTTTCGGGGGGGGTAACCAAGATAAGATAACATAATTTAGGCTTTCAGGATTCGGGTAACCCCGTTCCTGGAAGGTCTGGAACCGGATCCGAATTTTCCTACCCTATGACATCCCTATTAGTTAGTAGTTATTTTAAATATGTACTATCTTAAAATTGTTTTTTTTTTTCACTGTAGTCCATACCATGAAGTATACAGACATTGATTGTTACAGACATTAAACTTTGTCGGTGACTTTTACAGCTTTGATGCCATCTTTGAGCAGAGTACACCACTGATGCCTGTAGTGTTCATCCTGAGTCCTGGCTCAGATCCGTCGAGTGACTTGATGAAGTTGGGCGAGCGCTGCGGCTTCTCGGGGGCGCGTTTCCGCTTCCTTTCCCTCGGACAAGGCCAAGAATCGGTAAGACTCTTCGTCACAAAGGGTGTTCCCTGAATTTAAGAAAACTTCTACTTTCAGATAGAGTGCTGCCTCTCTGGAAGATAAAGTAAAGAGAATAGGCTTACCGTTCGATATGAATTTCAGCATCGATTATCGAACCAGTCAAGTCGATTATCGATCGCGATAATTGATTTAAAAAAATATCGATCGATAATTGATGATCGAATTAAAATTACGTTATTTCTCGCATAAGAGGCGGACACATACGCACATGTTTTCGGGGGGGGGGGGGGGGGAATCTATCATATTCGTATTGTGCTTTATGCCACGATATGCTACTCTGCCGAGATCGAAGATGAAACTGGAGACTGCTGGCTGTAGTAGTGGGGTGGACCGTGGAAATTGCGCTTGTCATTGGCTTGACCTTGAGCTGGTAGGAGGGGCTAAAGAGGTTGGAATGCAGGAGGGGGTCGACTTGTGCTGGGAAATGCGCAATTGTTATTCAGGAATTCAGGATTCATGACAGGCAGCTAATGGGATACGCATATAACAATTTAGCAGCGGCGTACAATACACTCGCGAACAAATAAATAATGGACCAGAAAAAGACAATAGTCTGAAATTAAAATAAATAATTAAAATAAATATTTAATAACATTTTTCTGATTTCGTGATTAATTTTCATCGAGGCCAACACTGACTTGAAAACCGAGGTTTTTCCACACCTCACTTCTTAGTTGCAGCGGAGTAAACAGATCTGTTTTAACCGTGGTCAAAAACATCGCGCGAACAAGAGACAAAATACGGATCAAGAATCACGTGCTCACTGCAGGTGACAGGTAACCGCTCGCGACTAGGCGCCCCCCTTCTACTGCTCGACGAGGGGGGGGGGAAAGGGCAGGCCTGGGTAGTGAGTGGAGAGTGGGGGTTAAAACTACTACGCGCCACGCACGTAAGAAGCGTAACGAGCGGTAAATTCAAAATCTCGGCCGGGCGAGCCATTTGATTATTGATCGATTATCGATATAGTGATAATCGATTCGGGAAGACTGAATCGATTATCGATCGTTTCGGCAAATAATTGTATCGATCGATATATCGATTATCAAACGGCAACCCCAAAAGAGAATTAACAACACAACCTGTTTGAAAATATTCCATACGGTACACGGTGTAATAGAAAACACTTTGCAGGCCGCGTTGGCACTGCTGGAGGCATCTGTAGCACGTGGGCAGTGGCTCATGCTTCAGAACTGTCACCTCCTAGTCGCATTCCTTCGGGAGTTGGAGAAGCAGTTGGAACGCGTGACGAAACCGCATCCGGACTTCAGACTGTGGATCACGACCGACGCGACGCCCACCTTCCCTATTGGCATCTTGCAGAGGTCACTCAAGGGTATGTTCGGAGCAGGAGCTCGTTTCACGTATAAAAGACAATGGTGAATTGTTCTAACAAGTGGTTGCATACAATGATAGTTTAAATTTTTTAAATTTTTAGCCATCTTGGCACAAGAAGGAAAAAAAAATAGTTTAAATTTGCCGCATTCGTAAATAAATGTCCTCCAATAAACATTCTAGGATAAATCTTTCAATAAAACACCCTTGCAAGTTTGTCATTCTGTCTTATTTCATACTGTATTTTTATTGTGTTGCTGTTATTTGTAAATTGTATTTGTACATTGTACATATTCACTAAGCTATGACCTATTCACTTACCTTAGATACAGTAGATGATTAATCACATTGAACAATTATGTATGTCTCGAAAGTAAATCAGATCAGTCATTTAGAAAATGGTTTTATTTTTCCTCAATTTTGTTTTTGAGAAAGCTGTTCTGTTTTTATTTGTTTCTGCATTCCTCTCAAGTTGCAAAACAGTGAAATAATCAATAATATGCAAGTGCCGCGGCTGTGAGGTCGTAAACGGCAAATTATAGCAGACATTTAACTTCACGGAAGTTAGGAATTTTGAAAAATATTTACATTTTAATTTAACACCTACCACGGGAACTTTTGTTTGAATATTATAGGCCAAATTAATGGCCATTTCGTTTTATGGGCCTAAAATGTTCTTATTTCACGTCAAACCCTGAAATGAGTTTTATTCGCAGAATTCGTTTTACTTTGCGATTTGATTTCAATTACTATGTGCAAAATAAAGACGTAGCACATCATATACATTTTGTTTTGTTGCAAAAAATGAACACCTCTTCCTCTACCCATCGATCTTGAAAGTGTACACGTGCTTGTAAAGTAGATTCTCAATCAACGTCTAAAGATAAGCCATTAATCGAGACGTACACTCCCAACACATAATGAAGTGAAGGTATTAGTTTCTGCAAAACAGATACCAAGTTTTGTAATGTTACCATTAAGTTATGTTTTGTTTTGCTTGAAGTGGTCACGGAGCCTCCGAACGGTCTAAAGTTGAATCTAAGGAGTACCTACTTCAAACTCCGCATATCAAGTTTGGATCAGTGTTCTCACCAAGCCTTCAAATCTCTCGTCTACGTGCTAGCGTTCTTCCATGCTGTGGTGCAGGTATTGTTGTGTGTTGATGGCGTACATATCCTGTATTGATACGGCTACCCCCAGTGATTGCTTCCAAGTTAAAGGACAGCACCCTCACTTAACATTAGAGCACAACAATATATCAATTGACATAGTGGAGGTACCAACTTTTCTCGGGCTTACATTAGACTGCAAACTGAAGGGGGTTATCCTATATAGAGGATCTGTGTAAGAGGCTCAGCTCTGCTTGTTTCACTATGAAAGCCTTATGTACTCAGTGTAATTTGGAAACATTAAAATTAGTTTATCATGCCAAACCAACATTCAGTCTCTAATACATTATGGTGTACTTTTCTGGGGGAATTCAACAATTGTTGGAAAGATTTTCTTTCTTCAAAAAAGAGCATTGTGGTACATGCTGCACCTAGGAGTGAGAGACTCTTGCAGACAGGGTTTTAAAAATGCAAAAATATTAAAGCTGTGGTTAGCCTGTATCTGTTGGAGGTTATTATGTTTGTAAATAAATTTCCTAACCTTTTTTAATCTAATGGTAATGTCCATAGCATCAACACTAGAGGGAAGCAAAAATTGCACCAGACAAGCCACAAACTGAAGCTATTGGACAATGATCCTATAAACATTGGCATTAAGGTATATAATAGGTTGCCTGAAGAGTTCAGGGTCATTGGAGACACTAGATCTAGTAATGACTTCAAGGTTAGGGTTAAATCTTTTTTATTAGAGCTTAGCAAGAAATTCTTTGAGGCTGGGGATGTTTAGGTATAGGCCTATGTAACTTTTAAATTCCCTATGATAAAATATGAAATCCTACTCCTAATTTTAAAAGACAAATGTGAAATACACAATTAAAATAGTTTTAATAATATTTAATATTACGTATGTTTTACATGTTTGTTTGCGTTTTCTTTTTTTACATATGTTTTATAATATGATGTAATATATGTATGTAATCTGTCTATCTATGCATAACAAACATGACAACTTCAAATACTCACACATCCTTGAGATGTGTATACTAGTGGAAATGTATTGAAATAAATAAATAAATGTACACATTTGGGGTGCACGTCTGAGCAGTCCGTCATCCTCATCTCTCAACCACGGTATTCCTTCTTTTTAGGAGCGGCGCAAGTACGATAAAATTGGATGGAATATTTGCTATGATTTCAACGAGTCTGATTTCAACGTGTGTATGCAAATCTTGGACACGTATCTGACTAAAACCCTGGAAACCAAAGACACTCGAATTCCATGGGGAAGTCTGAAGTACTTGATAGGCGAGGTAAGTGTGGAGAAGTATTGGTTGAGACTAGGGATGACATCGGGTACCCGGGTAACCCGGCTCCAAAGTATTACCCGGAGCCGTTTTTCAGGTCCGGGTAATTTATTAGTCAGTTTCTGGGCTATATTTACGCGCCAGTATTGCTGCGGTTGATTTCGATGGAGCCAGCAGGTACAACGCGAGCCTACCCTTCCACAACACGTGACCCGGCGGGGAACAGAACAGACGTGAACCGACTTGCATTCGTTACTGTTTGTTCATTGTTTAACGTTCTGGTGAACATTCTGGCTAACACTTGTTCTATTACAATTTATTTTACTTGAAAAAGCATGTTTTATGTACGTGCTTCAGTTGTGTATTGCGAAATGTTTTTTTTTACTCAACGTGATTACTGCAGGCGTATTCCAAGGGGCTATTCGAGCAGGCGGTATGCATGTCATTCGTCCCTCGTCTTCGCGCCCCGCGCCCTTCACAAGGCCTAGCGACGACCTTCAAATCAAGCCTACACATCGAAAAATAAGTTTTCAGGATCCGGGTACCCGGGTAATATGAGAGCTGGAAACAGTTCCGAATTTTATTACCCGATGTCATCCCTAGTTGAGACGTAATTTTCCCATTTTGTATCCTCCCCTCTTACATTACAGTTGGTGCCCTGTATCAAATAGTTGTTTCATTGGCCTTTGGAGACAGCTTATAGTATTTTCCAGTGGGCTGCACTCAGTGCGGTCCAGTGCAGCCATTGGAAAACGGAAACGCCATTAGTTTGGTTCTAAGTGTAGACATAGTAGGGTAGCGGGATCGAAGCCCACTGCTTGCATAGCGGTATCGGAGTCAAATATATAACAGCCCTAGTAGCACACTTTTATGTGCCTGCATGGCCCATGTGTGGCAACTCTCTGGCTGTCCTATGCATGGCTAGGCGTGTGTGGGGAACATCTGGCCCACATGAGGCTTGCCAGGTTCCGAATCATATACTGAAAATAGTACAGGGCCATATCCTTGCCACACGCGGCCAGCCAGGACTTGGCAAACGACTGGCTAGCCACGCGTGGACCGGACGAGTCTTGCCCCTACTCAGCTGCATGTGGCAAGACTGCCGACAGCCATATCCCTGCCTCACGCGGCCAGCCAGGACTTGGCAAACGACTGGCTAGCCACGCGTGGACCGGACGAGTCTTGCCCCTACTCAGCTGTATGTGGCAAGCCTGCCGACAGCCATATCCTTGCCTCACGCGGCCAGCCAGGACTTGGCAAACGACTGGCTAGCCACGCGTGGACCGGACGAGTCTTGCCCCTACTCAGCTGCATGTGGCAAGCCTGCCGACAGCCATATCTTTGCCTCACGCGGCCAGCCAGGACTTGGCAAACGACTGGCTAGCCACGCGTGGACCGGACGAGTCTTGCCCCTACTCAGCTGCATGTGGCAAGACTGTCGACAGCCATATCCCTGCCTCACGCGGCCAGCCAGGACTTGGCAAACGACTGGCTAGCCACGCGTGGACCGGACGAGTCTTGAGATCGGCGTCCCAGCCAATCAGAACGCAGCAATGTGACGCAGTCTCTCGGTTGTGCATTCTGAACTTCCGGTAGCCGGCGAGAATGCCAATGCAAATCCATCCATTCTTTCGTGAAAACTCGTTGGGAACAGTCGTATTGTAGATAGCCAAAGTTTTTTGTTGAAAAGTGAGTGTTTCAAATGTTCAAACGTGTGAATAATATAGCCTATAGCCTAGGCTCGTGTCGTGTCTTTGGTTCGTGTGCTAAGGTTGTGCATTCTGAACTTCCGGTTGCCGGCGAGAATGTTACAAATCCATCCATTCTTTCGTGGAAACGCGTTGGGAACAGTCGTTTTGTGGATTGCCAAAGTTTGTCAAGCTTCGTTATTGTTGAAAAGTGAGTGTTTCAAGTGTTCAAACGTGTGAATAATACAGTCTAGACTCGTGTGTTTGGTTCGAGTGGTAACTAGAAAGAATGTAATGTTTGCCATGTGTTAAGTTAGTGCTGAAACACAAAAATATCTTCTTTGCCTAGCCTAGGCCTAGGCCTAGTGCGACTTGCTTGGGGACCATATTTTGCAAATTAGATTTTGACGATAAGTGATAACTTGTTTGTATGTCTAGGGCCTAGTATGTATTTTTCAGTTTCAAAGTTTAAAATTACTGCATTAATTAAAAACAAGTGAAAGTGTTGTTATTATTTGTTCAATTTTTGTTCAAGTATTTTCTGGATTATTCAATATGGCGTGTTATCGCGTCCTTCTTCAAGTGTTAAAAAATGACGTCAGGGGTACCGACCAATGAGCGCGCTCGGAAAGTATCACGTGAATGTCTTAAGCCAATCACGGGATAGCAGCAAACTTGGCTTCTGTGCAGAAGGCTGTGTGTTACCGCGATTACAGCTATAACTACATAATTACCGAAGAGAAACCCTAGCGCAAGCCACGAGCTCGCACGGAATGTGTGGCGGGTCGAAATACTCATTCGACTTCTTTTCGACTATCGATATATTTTACGCCACGGAGTTTTTTTTGTTTCGTTCTGTCCAAGATTTCGACGATAATCTCTGTCCTAATTAGGGCTGAAGGGCTTTAGTTATTCACTTTCCGTTTTTTTGTTGTAGGTACCAATAAGTAATTAAGTATGCTGAATACGCGTCGCAATACTATTTTCATGTGCGGCTTAATTAAAATTTACGTGATGTGAACTAAAAATCGTAGCTACTTTTCTAACCTTACTTCTCTTGTAATTTGTAAACAAACATACAACTCGTATTTTATAAGATCGTAGGCGTCGAATGCTGGGTCTAGGGTAGGCGACTAGACTTAGCTATTCAAAATATGACTGGAAATTCGGCTCATGTTATGACGCAAAGTTATGCTGTTGCTGTTCCTAGGCCTAGGCCTAGGCCAACCTAGGCCTACTGCTGCTGCTACTAGCGCTCGCGCTCGAGTAGGCGGTGGATCTTGAGAACTAAATTAAAAAAAGCGCGAAAATTTAAAATCGATTTTTTTTATTAATCGTTTTCGATTAATCGATTAATCGAATCGATTTACTCGTAATCGTTGACACCCCTAATTATTTTTATTTTCATTATTTTTTTTATTTTTTCTATTTCTAATGATTTTATCCATCATTTTATGTTTTTTACATTTCTTTCTACAATTTTATGTATCAATTCCAGTGTAATTTTTCTAGTCTAGTAAACTATCTCAGAACTATTATTGACCGTTGAGCGAGAATGGGAAATCCCTCTTATCGGGGAACAAGAGATAGAGATAACACGCGAAGGGAACATACTCCAACATGACCAACATGTCAGCGAAGGCCAGGCCTGTCAAGATGCGGTTGATGGACACTCCGACCATGTCTTTCTTCGTGAGCATGATGACGTTGACCACATTGGCCACACATCCAAACAGACAGACCATGAGACTCACATAGCCGAGGATCTTGCGGTACGAGATCGCAAAGTTGCGTATTCCGTCCGGGCAGTAGCACGATTGTTGCTTGGAAACTGTGCGCTTAGACTCATCGATCCGACGTAAGAAATCTCGTGCCCGCTCTTCTGTGATGTTGAAGAGAGCCGCAATCGTTTTGATGTCGTCGGTAGAAGGTGATTCTCGGGGGGAGGGTATCGCGCGGGCTGTGATATTGATGACGTCATCGACTTGTACATAGATCGTCAAGTTGGTGCCTTGGTCTTGCAAAGAGCTTACGTTTATCATCAGACAATGCAAAATAAATAATATAGGTGTGTTATTCAGATTAGTTTGCATTGCTCTTATTCAAATGCGTGCATCATGGATGTTAGGGAACAAAATTGTTTTCGATGCCAGTTGAACATTTTCTGGAAATGTATGTATGCACACGCTTTTAGTTTTGTAGCCTACTTAGAGAGTCTGAGTTTGAAATGGATGTATATAATATTGTCTTTGCTTATTTACATAATAATTCTGTCGGTTATAACACACTTTGTATTGAATATCTATAAACGAGGCTATGGGTTGGGTGAACACCTTAATCTTTATTTCTAATGATTTTATCCATCATTTTATGTTTTTTACATTTCTTTTTACAATTTTATGTATCAATTTCGTGTGTAATTTTTCCAGTCTAGTAAACTATCTCAGGACTATTATTGACTGTTGTGATTTAAATACCATTTAATACCTAGGCCTACCCCTATTATTACTTTCACAGCTCTACCCAGCCATGCAGAATACTGGCCTGGCCCGGGTCTGGCTAGCTCTGGGCTGGCCGAGCGTCTGGCTAACTCATGGCTAGCCTACCACTAGCCATGCAGAATACTGGCCTGGCCCGGGTCTGGCTAGCTCTAGGCTGGCCGAACGTCTGGCTAACCCATGGCTAGCCTACCACCAGCCATGCAGAATACTGGCCTGGCCCGGGTCTGGCTAGCTCTAGGCTGGCCGAGCGTCGGGCTAGCTTATGGCTAGCCTACCACTAGCCATGCAGAATACTGGCCTGGCCCGGGTCTGGCTAGCTCTAGGCTGGCCGAGCGTCGGGCTAGCTTATGGCTAGCCTACCACTAGCCATGCAGAATACTGGCCTGGCCCGGGTCTGGCTAGCTCTAGGCTGGCCGAGCGTCGGGCTAGCTTATGGCTGGCCGGTTGTCTGGCTAGCCCGGCGCCTGGCTAGCCACATGTGGCACCCACGATGTCGTCCGGCTAGCCATACGAGACCCTTACAAGACCACGTCGTCAGGCCCACATCGGGTTGGACTGCCAATAACTCGTACATAAACACATCTGGCTAGCCCCATGTGGCACCCACGTTTTCGTCCGGCTAGCCTTATGAGGGCCTAACAGTGCCCAAACAGATGTGCTACTAGGGAGGCTGTGGACCACGAGACTTTTGGGAAAAAACTTCTTTTCATCTGCATTGCAATTAGAAAACCTTTGTGCGTACTGCGTAATGTTTCTAAAGCTTGGACCGTTAAGGTGATTCTAAGAGGATATTTCACATTTTCTAAAACATGAATAAAACACAACATAAAGAGCAAGTGTATAAAATATGGATTTTTTTTAATTGTGCTCTACACAGATAAGATAATAATTGGTATGGTATAAAAAGTGTGTAAAAAGAAAGACCTAACGGGTCAAAAATATTCGGTTTATCACGACTTGCAAAAAACAACTCAACAAAGAGCTTCATAGATAGCCAGGGGCCGAATCTAGCTAGCACACGAAGACTGAGATAAAATAATTGATAATATCGATACTTTCGATACTTCAATTAATATCGATATTTTTCCCATTCATCATAATTTTGCCCGGTACTGTATGTATATATATATTATTTTGATACCATTAAGTAAGCACTAGAATGGTATACAACTCCACATAGTAGGGCCTACCAATACATACCTATTTCTGTAAATTATTTTGTTTTTATTGTCATGTTGTTTTTGGCATTTGATCCAATAATGCTGTTTTTTCTGCTCTTAGGTGATGTACGGTGGGCGTGTAATTGACGATTTTGATCGTCGAATTGTCAAGACTTATATGGATGAGTACATGGGCGATTTCCTCTTTGACACTTTCCAACCATTTCACTTCTACCACGACGAGACTGTAGACTACATTATTCCAGAAGAGGGCCAAAGAGATGACTATATAGGTAACTAACATGCAATCACTCAGTATAATTTCGTTTACAGACCTTCAAGTTGTGGGTGGTACAGACTTTCAGTTAGTGACAATAGTTCTATGCATAGGTATGGAACTTTGCATAATCCTGAAATATGTTTATTGCTCTGTTTTGTGACAGTGTGTAATGTATTGCATGCTCCCGCATTGATGATGTTTGAGAGTGTCAACAATCATGATGCGGACATTATGCGATGGCGGCCTATGTCCGCGTACATACAGTAGTTTACGTAATGTTAATTTGCAGAATACATCGAAACTCTGCCCCTGGTTAACAGTCCGGACGTTTTCGGTCTACACCCAAATGCCGAGATTGGCTACTATACACAAGCAACCAAAGAAATGTGGGGACATTTAGTAGATCTGCAACCACAAACAGGTAAATATGAGTGGTTAGGTAGATTGACCAATGGCAATTACTAAATTAGTTTCCACGGTGTTTGGTCTTACGAGTTGCATCACAAGGTTGATGTGTATTCATTTGTGGTCCAAACATATTTAGTGTGCAAGTCTTTCATTGGCGGGAAGAAGAGGTGTCCCAACAGCTTACCCTGAGAATTGATTCTGTTTGTCGGGAATTCGAAGTGTTAGCTTGGTACTAGAGTAGTGCTGTATATATTCGTATGTTTTCTGTGCCTCTAATCCGAGTTTCTGACAAACATGATCACAACTCAAGGTAAGCTGTTGGGACTCTATTGATCACCCCAATGAACTACCCAGCCGTTTGGCCTACTTTCACCAACCCATAATTTACCAGTCTGTACTTTTCTTCTTCTCTTTCTTATGCTCTATTGAAAGTTTTCTTGACAGTCTTAACTATAGTTTTACAATTTCTAACTTGTTGTTATTTTCAGGAGCGGTTGGTGGTGGCATCAGTCGTGAGGAGTTCATTGACAACGTTGCTCGTGACATCTTGGACAAGATTCCCCCTTTGTACGAGATCGGACGAGTGCGTAAGACATTCGAGATGAACATTAGTCCAACGATTATTGTCCTCCTTCAGGAGTTGGAACGCTTTAATAAACTAATCAAGAGTATGAAGAAGATCTTGTCAATGCTCAGGAAGGTAAACCAGCAGTTTTTATGGTGTTCTTGACTAGTAGCTTTCCATAGTCTGTAGTGCTCAATTGTTGGATTGAATCGTTGCACTAACAGCGATGTAAAAAGAATGGACAATTGACAAATTACTTTTTACAGTTGTCCTGTGTAGTAAATCAGGTAATGGTAAATCATTTGCCTGCTACTACCTGTGTAGAAGTAATTTAAACTAATTAATCAATCTAGAATAACTTTGGGATACTACCCCAAATTAACTTCGTAACTAAAATACCACCTCCTATATTTGTGCTAGTTTTAAATTGTTGAATTTAAGGTTATGTTGTGTATCGGTAACTTACCCACGAAACAAATACGGGTACTAATAACAAGCTGATAATTATATTGACTTTCATAAAATCACACAAACTAGCCCTGAATCGCCGAGGAAACCGTTGACGCTTCAATCAGCCGTTGTGAAAAATGTCGTGTGTAGTGGAAAAGTTGATGTCGCACGATCAAAACAATAATCACCGCTTAGTTTTCTGTACCCAATCGTCACAAGTGTAGAAGGGGCGTAACACAAGACATGTGGTCCTGTTTGTAGGCCTTGAGTGGGGAGATAGGGATGGATGCAGTGCTAGACAACGTGGCCTATTCTCTCTTCAACGGTCAGCTACCCAACGTGTGGAGAAAGCTAATACCTGCTACTTGTAAGACACTTGGAGGGTGGATGGACCATTATCTGAAGAGAATCGCACAATACAACTTCTGGGTATGAAACAAAGCACAAACTCTGTTACAAATAATTGGAAACTTCAAAATAATTTTTTTCAAAAAAATATATTGAAGATATCTAATTGGTCTCTCATAAAGGAGAGTTTGGCAGATGATGATGGGCATGTGTGTTTGCAGGCGGCGAGCGGTGACCCCGTCGTAATGTGGCTCTCTGGGCTCCACATTCCCGAGTCGTATCTGACTGCGTTGGTGCAAGTGGCCTGCCGCAAGAACGTCTGGCCTCTGGACAGATCGACACTCTATACGTCTGTCACTCAATTCATCCACCCAGATGAGATCGAGGAAAGACCTGATCAGGTCAGATTTTATACATGTAGACAATAGGAAAGACTCATCAGATACAGATTCTGCTAAAAACGATACCTAAAAACGATAGATCATTATCCAAAACGAACGATCTCGACCAAAACGATCGAAGGAGCATGCACTGCATTTCCAATTTTATTAGCATTTAAAGTTCAAAACATTTATTATCATCTTGGCACTGCTTTGTTGTGAAACAATCCAGATCGTTCATTACTATTGTCAACAACATTTTGTATTTGAATGCATTCTTAATGAATGTTAATGTTGTTGTAATGTTATTAATTACTGTTGTTGATAATTTCACAAATTGATTATGTACGTGTTCAGCATACTAGAAACATTTGCAACTTTATGACACTTCATTACACTTCTTCAAGAAGGCTTTGCAGCTAGGGATGACGACGATTAAGCATTTTACTAGCCGGTTAATCGAATGTGATAACCGGTGTTTAATCGATTAATAACCGGCAACAAAACTTTTCGTTCAAAAGTTTTCGTCTGCAACGGGAGATAACTGACCTAGGCCTAAGCTAGGCCTTCTAGGTCTACGTGACGACAATGCAGGCCGGACAGCTTATTTTTGTCGTCGTAAACACGACTGTAATAAATGTGGATATTGATTTCAATTTATTTTAACGCAATATCCGAATGTAGAGGCTTATTCAAGTCGTTTTTCATGAATCCGTTCTTGATTACGTGCTGCGTAGTGAACTGTCAACAGGCGGCCGCTTGCATTGCACTCGCCTGCGGCTATCGCGATCTCGCTTCCAATCACGCGTCCTGCAACTAGCACTTTCTCACTCTCTGCCGATAGCAGCCGACACGGCAAACTACTTCGTCCTGTCTCGCTCAGACCATTGTTCTCTCGCTCTTTATGCTTTCTCGCTCGGCCGTATCTGTTCGCACTTATCGAGTGCCCCGGCATGAATCAAGGGATGGCTTGCGCTTTAGTACGCGTGATCTGCAAATATTTGGGGGGGGGGGGCGCTTGAGTGTGCGATATCCTTTGATACGGGTCAGTTTGGACTAAAAGCGGCCATGGACGAATATCTAAGCACGCAATGGGGCAGCATAGTTGAAAGTTCCCATTTCTTGCGTGTAATATAATACGAAATTAACATTATATTTTTAATCGGTTATTTTAATTTAACCGGTTACGAAACTTAGCCGGTTAACGATTAATCGTCGTCATCACTATTTGCAACTGGTTCCACTGCACACAAAAAGTGTTGTAAAAGAGACATTGGTGCAGTGTCCATTCTACAATGACCTGCAAGGTTGAGGCAAATGAACACTTAAGAGTTGTAAACCAACACTGGAGAATGAAGAATTAGTCAGAGGTTAGGTTATACTTTGTAGGAATGTCGGTGGGCATCTTTTTCAGCGGATTGCGTGCTTTTTTTTCAAAAACAACATATTTTCTATTTCAATTTCAATTATTAATAATAATTTATTAGAGTGAGCTTATGATCTTTACAGTATCATTGGTACAGAATATTTAGCCTAACAATGGCTATATAAGAGTATAGATTAGATATCTACATAGTAATACTCAGGGCTTTTTTTCGGCCGGTACGAGCCGGCACGCGTACCGGCTAACACAAGAGGCGTACCGGTAAAAGGCAATAAAGTCACACTAGAGTTGGTATGCTACGTTTAGCCTTGAAGCGCGTGAATAACTTTGAAGTGTGCAGTGTGTCAGGCTTGTGACTGCAAAATATGTTTCATTTTGTAATATAAGGATGTTGCCACGTCCTGCTGGTGACATGGGTGTGACATGCAGTAAATCACTTCTTTTTAGACTCTTGGCGGCCACTCACCACAGCAATCTTTTCTATCATTTGGGTTATCAGTTCTAAGGAAGGATAATTAGGGTTGTTTTAACTAAAATGTCATCTCTTGTCAAGAGTAGCTTCTGGGAACCGCCAAAGAGAATTTACCTATTCTTACTTTTCTGTTTTCCTGGAAAGCGCCTTTTCAATTTACAGACAACGATTGGGTTGTGTTGGGGCAGGAAGGGGGGTGGGGGGGGGGGAGATTGGTGGTCAAGGGATTGTAAGTTGTGTGTGGCAGGGTTAGTTTCCTCTCTGGTGACGAGTGGAGATGTAGTCGTGATTAGCGAGTGTGTGTGTGTTTAGGCTTTAGTGAGAGTGTAAAAAATAAAAATGAACCGAAGAATAACTTCTTGGGTCGTCACCTCGCCACCGATACCCGAAGCAGATCAAGAGACCGACGTGTTGCTGACGAGAACATGACTATGAGCAAAGATTACTGATGGAGAAGATAGTTCATCCATATGGGAATTCGTCTGCACGTGTCTGAGCGAAATTTTCCAAGTCCGACGTGTAGTTTGAATTCTCACCGCAAGAGTCGCTCTTCCAAAAGTTTAAAACTCAAGGTCCACTGAATCCCCTGGCACGTACTAGCGATCTAGTAGACCTTGTTTAACGGTAACGAAGTCAAACGCAGGGTCTACTAGATCGCTAGTAGCCGCCAGGGGATTTACTGGACCTTGGTCAAACGTGCAGGGCTAGCGCTCCTTGCGGTCAGAATTCGATCTAGTGGTGAGACTTAAAAAATTTTGCTAAAACTCGCGCAGATATTTTAACACGGCGATGAAACATCTTCCCCACTCAGTAATCTTTGCTATGAGTCATGTTTGGAAATTGCTTTGAATTCGATATCATCGAGTTTGGTGAGTTATAAGAATGAGTTATATTTTAAAATATTTCTAAACAAATATTAACCATTAAATTTATAGTGAGTAAATGCACGTCTTGTGCGGGGGGGGGGGGGGGGGCTGAAAAAATAATTTTAGTTTCCGTCTTATTACAATAAAACAATCACTATTGGCACGTTTTTTTTTTAAAGATATTTTATGTTTTCTGCGGACGCTAGTTCACGGGCACGCGCTGCTCGATCGTGTGGCCACAGGATGTAATCCCAGTCATGAGCTGTGCAACATAAGCTTCATATTTCGCCGATATCTACGATACAAATCCGCCTTAAAATTGCGTTTTTGGCCATCAAACTTAATGCAGTAACCCAACATTGTTTCACGTACGGCGAATTTGCCTCCGGCGGCTGGGGCTTCGCCCCAGACCCCAGCTATACCACGCCAGTCACATGAAACATTATACCGAACGTACCAATTAACTTTATTTTAGAAAAAAAGCACTGGTATTACTAGTACAAATCATAAAACTAATCTAGATTTATCTCACAGTATATTTATTTTGTCTTGCACCATATTGCAATTTCTGATTGTGTGACACATGTCAATACAATTAGAAGTGATAAAACTAGCATAGATTATTTACAATTGTACATAGGGCAGATGAGTCGCCATACAATACCAACCAACTTAGGTTACATAGATTGTCATCCACAGGATAAAATTCTTGAGTATATTTATCCCACCGCTGCCACCATGTTTATTGTAAGCTCACATGAAGAAGATTGACACAGTCAGTACAGTACAGGTTACAGAAATGACATCACTGGCCCAGTGATGACGTCACAGAGCAGCTGTTGCACAGGTTGCTGAGTGTAAACAACACTGGGGCCTTGCATGACACATACATTACATTACACAACATCTAGGCCTATAACAATTTACAAAATGGTGCACGTCAATACATTTGTAAGTTATACAGCTATAGATTACAGTATTTACAATTATTGTATTTGGCAGATGAGTCGCTATACTCCTATACAATATCATTATCAACTAACTTAGGTTACATCCATCAATAGATAATGTATTCATCCACATACTGTATAAAATTCTTGATTTACAGAATGGTGCACATCAGTACATTTGGAAGTGATAAAACTAACATTATTATCGACTCCCTGCTCAATGCCATGAGCAGGCCAGAAAAGGAAGCTGTTTTATATTGGATAGTTAGACAAAAGAATGGCTGAAAAAGCCATCTTGGCACTGTAATCGGTTAATGTCAGGACGGGACGGATACGGGTAATTACTGACGGAAACGCAAGCTTGGTTATTGATGAGTATTTAATGGTTCAAGACACGGATAGTTACAGACACTCGCGGATATGATCGGATACAACGAACGACACCACCTCTCGTCATCGCTGTCTGTATCAAACTAGCTTCCTGCTCTGCCCACTCTGCTCGGTCACGCTCAGGGCGCGATCGGAAAACGTCAACACCGCTCCGCTCGGGTAGCGCTCAGGGCGCGATCGGAAAACGCTAACACTCGGGCATCCTGATTATTGTAATTGACCTCAATTTTTCAAGCTGTATCAACTGGCATAAGGCCTTACATAACATATATGATACATTAAAAATAACTCATTTAACATATTATTCCTAAACATAATCATTTAAATAACTTGGTCTTTTAGCAGACCGCTGAACTCTAGGGTTCATATTCGTCTCAGATTGTTCGTTATTGACATAATTCTCATGATGATCTTCGAGACACTCGGGGTCACCGTCATCGACTTGGTGACTTGATCCCCACGACTTGAGTTGCGATACGTGCGCTGTGGTAACGTAAAAACGTCCGTTCTCGGCACCTCGGACCTGGCTGACTCGGTAGGTGTCGGCTGGTAGGACTGCGGTCACTACAAGCGGGCCTCGAAACTTAGCTTGCGTCTTGGTAGGTTGTCCGGTGTGTGTAGGAACTCGCCGCATCACGACCATCTCTCCCACCTCGTATTTATCTCCAGCGCAGTGTTTACGATCAAATTGATCCTTCATCTGTTCTTGTTTATCGATTATAGTCGATCTTGCTTGTTTCCTTAGATCCTCGGGATCCTTCCACGGTGTGTTATCGGATTTACTTGTTAACTGTCGCAGTATTCCATCCTGGAACCTTGGTTTGTAGCCATGCACCAACTCGAACGCTGTGAACTTCGTAGTTTTGTTTAACGAATTATTGAGATCTCGTTCTATCTCAGCCATCTTAACGTCCCAATCTTTATGTTGTGGATCTATCATTGACATACTGATCACAGGTAATACAGTTCTATTCACTCGTTCCACCTGGCCATTTGCACGTGGATGTTTAGTGGAATTCAATGTATGTTTCATTCCATTAGTTTGACAGAACTCTTGCATAGCCTTGGAGGTGTAGCATGAACCTCTATCCGATATAACGCGATCGGGCAGTCCGCGTTGACAAATAAAGTTCTCTAGGCACTTGATTACATATTTAGCACTGGTATCTCGAACAGGATACAAATGAACGTACTTCGTCAGATTATCAATCATCACAAGAAGATCTTGGTTACCTTTCTTGCTTCTTACGAACGGTCCTAAATGGTCGACATTTATAACTTGAAACGGTCGGTCACCTGGCGGTATTGGATTTAGCAAACCTTGCTGTTTCCCGGCTGGCACTTTGTTTAGTAAACACTCAAAACAATGAGATATATGATGCTTAATGTAACGTCTCATTGAAGGGAACCAGTAATGTTCGTATATTTTTGATATTGTTCGGTCTAGTCCAAAATGTCCACTCATGTCATGTAATTTCACAGCTATACTTTTGCGCATCGTTTTTGGTATAACGAACAACCATCGTGGTTCATCATTTACGATTATCCTTTTGAACAGTAGTCCTCCCTTCAGTTCCATGTTTTCAATTAGCGATCTTTCTTGTCTCGTTCTTTCTTCTGTAGTTTTAGATAGAATATTGATGTACCTCTGTAAATCCTTGTCGGCGCGCTGCATCATTAGTACTTGGTCTTCGATACTCATCGTTAGATAGACGTCAAATCTAGATTCAATTATCGACTCCATTGTATCGTTTTCTTCTTCAGTCGGAGCTCTACTCAGGGCGTCTACATGACACATTTTAGTACCTGGTCGATGTCTGATCTCAGCGATGTCATACTCCTGGATTAAATTGTACCAACGAGCAATTTGAGGGTTACGCGTCTTATTCGCGTTCATATAAACTAGTGACTGGCAGTCTGTTACAATCGTGAATGTTATTCCCAACAGGAACTGTCTCAATCTATCCAATGTCCACACGATTGCCATGAGCTCGAGTCGTGACGAATGATACACTCGCTCTGTTTCGGTGGTTTTCTTGGAAACACAATAAACCAAATGGAACTTTCCATCATTTCCCTTTTGCAGAATCATTCCTCCAAGACCATCTGCTGACGCATCTGTATGTACTTCTGTTTCAGCCTTAGGGTTGTAAAGCATTAGGTTCGGTTTCGTCAGAAGCGCACTTTTTAAATCAAGGAAAGCTTCTTCTTGATCTTGTTCCCAACGGAATGGACACGTTTTCTTAGTCAGTCGAGTTAAGGCTTCAGCTCGTTTAGCATACATTGGGATGAATCTTCTGAAATATCCGGTAAGACCCAACCAACGTCTCACTTCATGCACGTTCACCGGTTGTGGAAATTCTTCGATCGCCAGTATTTTGCGTTTACCTGGTTGTAACCGATTGTGAGAAATCACGAATCCCAGGTACTCTACCTCACTTTTACCAAATTCACACTTGCTTATTTTACAGGTTAGCCTTGCCTTTCTCAGTGCTTTAAGTACAAGTTCAAGTCTAGTCATCAATTCACTCCACGAGTTCGCAGGAATCAATATATCGTCCAAATAGCAAAGAGCAATAGTGTTGCGCAATTTGCCCAACGCTAAGTTCATAACACGTTGAAACTCACTTGGTGCGTTACGGAGTCCAAACATCATCCGCTCGAACTGACCTGTTGTATCGGGTGTTATAAAGGCCGTTTTTGATTTGGCACTTTCACTTAACGGAATTTGTAAATAGCCATGAGCTAAATCTATTACAACAAACATTTTGCAGTTTGATAGCTGCTCGAGCATATCGTCAATATTCGGAAGCGCGTAGTTTGTTTTCACTGTTTGTTTATTTAGTCGCCTGTAGTCGACGACTAACCGCTGCTCTCCTGTCTTTTTCTTCACGAGTAGCACAGGGCTCGCGTAAGGCGATTGTGTTTCAGTTATCACTCCATTTTCCTTCCACTCAGTCACGATTTTGCTGATTTCCTCTCGTTCAGATGCGGTTGTTTTATACGGTTTATTTGAAACGGTTTTACTTCCCTCTTCCTCGATTATTTCCATTTCTGTAAGATTGGTACACCCTAGTTCTGTCATGTTCAGGGCAAAGCAATCACGGTATTCGTTCAACAATTTCAGCAGTTCTTCTTTATTATCTTGCGTCATTAATTCGCCTATTTTCAAATCTTCTGCAATAATTGGACGGCGGCAATTATTTTCTTCAACGGTATGGATCTCGTACTCTTCATTACTTGATGTCTTGGGACTCTTCGGTTCGAACTCCTCATCTTTTTCAACAATCGTAACTATTTCTCCTCGGCCAATCGCTTTGTTTTTCGCTACATACATATCGTTACACACAGTGTTCATTATGGGTACGTTGATTTGTCCATCGGTATTTTTAAATAAACCACCATTGTACATCAACAGAGAATCTTCTGGTGCCTTATTTTTCACATTTATGAAGTTAACACTGTTTGCTGCAAGAATAGTGTCCGCGCTTGCAAGTAGTTTCACTTTAACGTTAGCTGTACATGGTAATTCCATTTGCGAGAATGGTTCGTCCTTCTTATCTCCGATAATAAGTTCTTCTCCCATTTTTAAGATAGCAACGTGGGCAAGATCTGTCCACGTCCTTCCGATCAGCATTTCAGTAAGTTGTGATTTATCAGGCACAACTAGCACTTCAACGTTCTTTCCAATGACACTGTCTATTACTATGTCAGCAGTTGCAATACCTATTGGGTGTATTGGGTCACTCGATGCATTGCCAAAACTGTACAATGTTTTCGAAGTCTGTCCTATTTTCAAACCACACTGAATTGCAGCTGTGGCCTGGATAGTGCAACATGAGCTACCTGTGTCTAGTAAGGCACTCATCACATGATTGTTAATTTGCGCTTGTTTCACATATTTCGAAATATCACCAGTTACACTGACATTAGAGAATGTTGCTTGCATATTTTCGGATTTAGGTGTAAACTGATTATACATACTCGGCTGCTGCGGCTGCATCTGCGACGTACAATTTCTTCTTGTATGTCCTTCCTGCTTGCATTGTTGACAGCGAAGAATACGTTTAGGTTCTTGACAATCTCGCGATATGTGTCCATGATTGTTGCAATTGTAGCACCTCGGCTCTCCTTTCTCGTTGTAACTTGGCGGTCTTACGAAACGTGGTAGGCCTAGGCCTACAGGCTGTTTCATGGTTTCATTTTTACCGTAGCGAGTTTCTTGATTACGATTACTTGTTTCACTTCTTGGCTCTAACGGTGTATTCCGCTTAGTAGTTTCAGACGATGTATGATTAGAAATAAACTTTGGCTTACTGTTATTGTCTTTCCTGATCATTTCCAATCTTTCACGGTCAATCTCTTCAAATGCTCTTATATCGTGTAGGATGTCATCATCAGTAGTATGGTTTTTGGCTAACAACATACTCGCGAGTTCTCTCGACCACAATCCGATTATAATCTGGCGTTTCATATCTTCTAAGTTCAGGTTTATACTTTTGCAAAGTCGCACTTTATCATGAAAGTAACTTTGTGTATTCTCTCCTTTCACCTGGACTCGGTTCTGCATTTTCTTCCAGCGTTCTGGAAGGCTCGATTCACTGACGAATGTAGCTCGGAACTGGCGTGTAAACTCTTCCCATGTGGTTAGGCTATGGCGACGGCCTTGAAACCAGTTTGCCGCTCCTCCAACTAAATGCGAACGGGCCGATTCAATTTTGAACGAGTCTGGCCACTGATGTAGATTTGCGGAACTCTCCAAATCGTGCAGCCAATGTAGTGCTTGACCGCTCGATTGTTCTCCATCAAAATTACCGATTGCCTTATCTAGGTCCGGCATTATGTGATACTGTTGTGGCGCTAGGCCTAGGCCTACACCTCTTCCCTGCTGTAGTAAGTTAGTCATAAACTCGTCTCTTACACGATCACGTTCCATCATCATTCTTAAAAGTTCTTCAGTTGTTAATGGTGGTTGAGCTTCTCCATCATCCTGTGGTGGATGGTTATCAGGCATCGCGTAATTGTAGCGTAACATTAGCTCGTGGTAATTTGTAGGTTAGGACGTACCTTATTCGCGGGACGCGTGATTTCGGCAAATACGGTAGGCTTTCACTGATGTGTTCTCATCGCACTTCTGATTTGTAATCGGTTAATGTCAGGACGGGACGGATACGGGTAATTACTGACGGAAACGCAAGCTTGGTTATTGATGAGTATTTAATGGTTCAAGACACGGATAGTTACAGACACTCGCGGATATGATCGGATACAACGAACGACACCACCTCTCGTCATCGCTGTCTGTATCGAACTAGCTTCCTGCTCTGCCCACTCTGCTCGGTCACGCTCAGGGCGCGATCGGAAAACGTCAACACCGCTCCGCTCGGGTAGCGCTCAGGGCGCGATCGGAAAACGCTAACAGCACAAGAAGGAAAAAAGATTATCTGTAATTACTAATTAATAATTATACACATGGCAGATGAGTCACCACATGCTATAAACTAACGGGGGTTGCATCCATTCATCCACTATATAAAATTCTTGATGTACAGTACATCAATTTTAGTACAACATTATAACACAGTACATTACAGTACAACAAGTACAACATTGATGTGCGTTCCATGATTTTTCCACATTGAGTGTTTTTAAATTTAAAATAAATATTTATTTTTTTCTAATACATACAAAATTAAAAATCAAATACATATACATATTTGTATGTAGAACTCTTGCTTTTAAGATGACCGTGTCAGTCTTGATTCATTCATTGTCAGTCTTGTCCATTTGGTTGCAGGGCTGCTATGTGATGGGATTATATCTGGAGGGCGGACGGTGGGACGTTGAAGACAATTGTCTGCGGAGATCTATTCCGAAGGTTCTTGTTGAGGAATTACCAATCCTGATGGTGATCCCTATTGAAGCTCACAGACTCAAGTTACAGGCAAGTACCAGTACATAGCAGAGAGTTGTTAATTAATAGTATAGGTACTGTATTGGGTTTATATTATGTAGGTTTAAATTCAGCATTTAATTAATTTAATTTAAAACTTTTCCTTTGTTTTGTGCATTAACCATTGCTGATTGGCGAGGTAGTTTTTCTTTCTCCTTTCCCCATTATATCCATATCTCCCTTTTAGTATTCCCTTAATTCCTTGACCCACACCAACTGTTTAATTTTTTTTAGTCTTTTGTACACGAACATACCTGCCAACTTATCAAAACTGAAAATAGAGAGATTTATAAAAAAAGAAACATAGCCTTTATGGTATTGGCGGGCCTATTGCGAAAACGCAATTCATCAAAGACAAAAAAAAGAAAGACAAAAAATAGTTATAAACAGTGAAAAATAGCAATAACAGTGCATGTACCAGGACTGGTTTGGGAGAAAAATTACATGAGTGGGCAGAGTTTGAACTCACTGCACACTGGGCATCAAGATATTGGCGGTCAAGCTTCGAAAAAATTCCAACTTTTAGGTCCGAAAATACGAAAATTGATCTATTTTCAGTAAAATACTTGAAAATTCGTGAAAATCGTACAAATTCTGTGCCAAATCGGGAAATCGGAAAATAAGGTTAAAAATCGGGCATTTCCCGACTAAATCGGGAAAGTTGGCAGGTATGCACGAAGAATACAAAAAATTAAATTTTCAATTTTCAATGTTTGGTAGTCAATTGAATTAATCTCAAATGTGCCTTAGCACAGGGGTGGTCAACTTGCTCCATTTCACTCGCCTAACATTAGCCGCCCACACATGAGACTCAAAATACCAATCAACACTATTATAAAACTAAGTTTCATCAGTTTGATCTGTCTCTTTCAGAACACACTGAAAACACCCGTGTACACGACTTCACTTCGCCGCAATGCCATGGGCGTTGGCCTAGTGTTCGAGGCCGACCTGGGAACAACGGAGCACATCAGCCACTGGATACTCCAGGGGGTGTGTCTTGTACTCAACACAGATTAAGCTCTACAAGCTTTCATGATGCCATCCCAATCAGGGATATTGTTTACTTCTTGATAATAACATACTTACCAGTAATGTAACTTTATATTTGTTTACTGTGTATGTTGATGGCTGTGTTTCTAGTAAGTATGTACCACTAGTCAACATTATATTGTAAGATATTATTTTAATTGCTTTGCTCATTTTTTTAATATATTAAAGTTTGTACCATACATAATGTCAGTCATTCAAATACTTGTAACCATAATTTGAATACAATAGGACTTCGATTAATAGTTATAAGTAGGGATGCACATCGATAAAATTAAAATTATCGATAATCGAAAAGGTGACTGCATTATCGATCGATAATATCGAACGATAATGTCGGCAGAACAGACGCAATTCTTGACATCCCGACGGGCGAGTGCAAACTGCACGGCTGCTAGCCCCGAGGCTGAGGCGCGCTATCTCACTCGCTCTTACTCTCATACCCATTTGCGCGCTCTCTCACCGCTCGGCCGCTGCTGGTCCGACCGATTCCTACGAGGCGCGCTATCTCACTCGCTCTTTAGCTCATACCCATCCGCGCGCTCTCTCACTCACGTAAATCCCAGCCGTGAGCCGACGACAAGAGTCTCGGCAGTTTGTTGATTGCTGATACAACAAACATTCGATGAAATGGGATACCACGGGCAGGAAATTAAACAGTACGGCCATTTGGCGTTTAATATTCACTAATTATTAACTAATAGCACCAAGCACCAATACCAAAACGGAACACGAAACAACTTTTTACTTGTCTACGCGATCTTTTTTCTGCCACTTTCCACGATAAAAGGAAAACACAGCGGGTGGCTTGCCGTGGCTACAAAACGTAGCGCTGTCTCAGTCCCTCTTTAGCTCATAGACATTTGTGCGCTCTCTCACTCCTTGACTCACTGGCCAGCAACCCTTGCTGTCGGCGACAAATCTATGCAGGATCGAGGCGGCTGAGGTTCCGTCGAGCTGTGCCAGCGCATGATAAATGAAAAATAACGATAATATTTCTATTATCGATTATCGGCGCTGTATTGAATATCGAATAAATAATTCGATAATATTTTCTTTATCGATCATCGAAATTATATTGATTATCGAATATCGATCGATAATATCGATTATCGTGTGCATCCCTAGTTATAAGTAGTGATACGTGAAAATAGCATTTTCAGTTGTCATTTTATAGTGTTTTGTAGCATCTATTTTTTTGCCAAGATTAAAAACTTGAGAATGAAGTTTTCTCAAATTTTTATTTTTAAATCATGTCATACTATTAAAATTAAAATCAACCAAATTGCATTTATCATAAATAAAGTATAATTACTATGTTAAATATAATAAAATAGGAACAGAAAAACCTTAGTTTCTACTGAAAAATAGCGCTTGTAGCATCTATACACAAAACGCTATTTTCACGTACCGTATCCACTAGTTCTTATAAGAGATGATTATCTGACAATCCAAGCTTGTAGCAGGGTATTTTTCTCTTGTAACGTACACAATGTTTGTTCTATGTCATCACGTGTGTTGGGGTTAGCACTTGTATACAATGTTAAACTTCAAATAGATAATAGGGGTGGGATAACTAATCGGTAAGCATATAGGCAAAGAGGCCTACTAGCAAAAGATGTACATTCAAAAGAAAAGAATAACGTGGAACATAAGGCTGCAAACACAGTGGTTTCTGACATTGGTACTAATAAGGCTAAAAGTAGATAGGATCCATGACACGCAGTAAATCTAAGCGGCCTACTGCTTGAAAATGGAAAAAAACAGGGGTGCACAGTGCGCACATGTCTGCAGCCAATGTGATGTCAGCGAGAGCACCGAGTCAAGAATTCAGTACAGTAAGCCTACTTAATAGATAGGTACCCGGACAAGACTGTCGTATTGCTGGGAATTTTAATTACCAGCAAATCCAAGTGTTCTCTAAAATTATGACCTGGTTATAAGTAGTGTTGGGGAATGCATTGTAACTAGTAAGAAGATGTTTCGATCCCCTGAGGATAACATATGATGATATCACATTGAAATGTTGGGATGGATCTAGGGTAAGTTCAGACCGACATTCTGTATAATTACTCACGGTGATAATATCCCACAAACTAGTTCCTTCACATATAGCAGTTATAATTTAAAATATAATAGTATGTACATATGTATAGGAGTACAGTTATTACACAGAGTTCTCTCACTTTTTCTTATTTGCATTTATGATGTTGAACAAGTAATACTGGGATGTGCAAGTTGAGGTAGACACAAGTTGTAAAATGAGCACTCAACAAAATCTCCAAGCGGATGCCATTTAACCCAGCCATCTGATTGGAGCTGTTGAGGATCACGAGCTTGGCCAATAAAATGGGGATCCTAAAACAAGAGTGAGCTATATTAGTAAATACAATCTTAGTCAATCGTACAAAAGTATTTAGTCAGGGCAGCAATGACTATGTTGGCCAAGTAAGTATAGTACTACTAATTACTTTATTGCTAGTTATGTGAATGTGTTAGATTGCCTGACAGCTAGGTGACGGCCAAGAGTCTTTCCTCCACCTTCGTCGGGTGATCAAGGCCACGTCAGGCCGAAACTGTCTCGACGTTTTGTGTTTATATCTTTTGTGTTTCTATCGACTCCGAAGGCCGCAACTACTACAAGGGAAGCTATATTGCTAGTTAGCAGTTATTGTATATTGTCTCAACCAAAACCATCTGCCTATAGGCAATGCATATTATACTGCTCATTTTTGTATAGTAAAAGTAAAAGTACTTTAAAACGAACTCTTGGTGGCCAGATTATTATTTTGTTATAAAGATGCTACCTTTACATACATGGAACCTTTTGGGACTTCAAAAACAGTTTGATATATAGACCATTTTGTTATAAAGATGTTTGTTATAAAGAAGTTTCACTGTATAATTTTTTAGCATAGTATTGAATATTGGTAGAATGGCCTAGTAGTAGGACAAAGGCTATCTTATAAACTTACTTTATTCACATGACTACACAAGTTAAGCTTTGGTTAAAAATAAAATAAATACATCCATATTCTAAGTCTACCCACTCAGTAACAAGACTGATTTTCAGTGGGGGACTTTAATTTAAAGCGACTAAACCAACCCTAGGCTCCGAATACTATCGACGAGTGAGCGACCGATAACCAATCAAAGATCGATATTTCAAATATGAAATACATGATTCAGTGATTGGACAGTGATTTGATTGTCTGGTAATTCTGTCACTCTTGCACAAGTTATGGGAGAAGCTCCTAAAACTGATATGGTTCAAGTGTGACTATCCATCATTCATATTTCTACAGCCTATTTGCGACAGTGAAATGACTATGAGTATGCTTGAAAGTTGTGTAAAGTAACCTAGCTGATGACACAGTTTAGTATTTTCACACATAATTTAATTCCAGCACGAGCCTAAGTAGATGTAAATACTTTATAGCTAATAATAATCTATCTATAACACCCACTCCCAACTATGTTGGATTCACTGGTGGTTGCCCAGTGTACCGTATCTTGGGCATTTAACTGTTACATAGGCCTACTAGGCTTAACAGACTCGACGTTTCTTCCTCATTGAAATCTTTCTGCTCCTTTTCTTCCACTCTTTCCTGTCCTCCTATAGCTCTAGCACTTGGCACTTGTTTTACATTCTTTCGAAATGTGCAAATACAGCAGTAAATAAATACATTAGTAGGCCTCTGCTCACTCAATTACAAGAGGTATTGTTTAGTGATGTGTGACTTTTAGTGTTTGTTAACTAAAATGTCCACTTAGGATCCAAATATGTGCATTAATGATGCTAAACACTATTTTATTGAATTATATTAGGTCCAGTATTCCGCTAATGCCAGATGCCCCTGCTTCAACCCCTTGTCCGCGCCCCAATCACACGACAGCTGTTGACCTACATTCAAGCTCAAGGTTAACAATTCTTACATCTCTTACAATTAACCATCCACATGTGATGCAACGTGTAAATAAATAGGGATTGTACGTACCACAACTAGTAGATAAGTGGTGTTGTTGGCGTGGGAAACGTGTACTCCCATGATTCCTTTGGACGAGCAGTCTCTATCTCCCCCCATCATAACCGGGCTGCCCAACTGTGAGAAATGGTTGACGAGTGTAGGAACGTGACTGCCTAGCTCATCGCCCCGTGGCACATGCACCATCTTGCATGGTGTGTGATATAGTTGGTCAAGTACAAGACATGCCTAGAAACAATAACCTGTATTATGAATGAGTGGGACACTTTGGGTATTTCTTCCGTACAACTGATCCGGTTTCTACTCACTTTTTTCACTTTTTTTCTCCGTGTAGGCCTAGGCCTACTTCATTTCCCTTTATTGGGGTTCAAGATCAACATTCCCCCTAACCTTTAGTAATTTATACCCAAATAATAAATTACCCCTTCTTCAAATTTGAAGAAGGGGTAATTGTGCTCTCGCTCGTACGCCATATTGCCATATTTAACGTGATTCACATGTAAAACAATGTATTTTAAAAATGGAAATTAACTATCAAAAAACGTACTATTTGTTAAAAAAAAAAAAAGTGGAAGTTACAGATAAATAATCAGATAATGTGTATGTACTAAGTACGTAATCTATCTCCCAAAGGAATACACAAAAAAAGTGTGTAGAAACCAGATCAGTTGTACGGAAGACATACTACACTTTGTAGTATGTCTTCCTACCACTGTAAAAATGAAAATAATCTCTCACAAAAAATGTTTGCATTCATATTACCCTAGTAACAGCACTATGTACTATTTTTGCTACATTTTGTGCCAGCAGAACTGAACTCAATATGTGTATAAATGCATACAGGAACAGACCCAACATAAACGGATGCTAGGCGACAACAGTCTATAGGTCCAAAGTCAACCCATCAACCTTATCTCATTTTCTATTTAGAAAATAGAACCACAGATTCTTGGCCACTAGGAGATGCACTGTCATGCAAATATAAATGACATTCAGTATTCTCCGATGGGGCATTTGACCAACTATTATCTACCAAGTTAATTGTTACGTACTTCGAAGCTGCCAATCCAATCTTTCGATCCACGAAACTCTGGAGGTTTATCTTCCATGTGGACCAGCAATTGTTGAAGTTCTGGAATGTTAGGAACTGGTGGAGGATCCAGCTGAGTATTAGCCTCCTTCACCCAGGAGCAGAGAGTCTGTAGAGTACGGTACCCGCATCCCCAACCCTGTGGCAATGTCAACTGTGTGTAGGTTTATTGGCTTAAAACCTTTTCTCTCATAGGACTAGGCATTAAAAGATGTGGAGAAGCTCAGCATCGTAAAATGTTGCTGATAAACTTTTGAGAAACTATATTGCTATGAGTCTGACTACATAAGCTCAAGCACATACAACTTACATGCAACTTACAGGTAGACGGATACAAATTGGGTTTAATACATGAACTAACTGGCTGGATTGTCAGTACAGGAGGCAAAACAGGGTGGTATGGTAACAATAGATGCTACAAGTACAGTACATGAAACATAGTAGATGAAGCAGAGTGTAAACTCAATGGTTCAGATCTACTTACCATGTCATTCAAACCATCACATCCATAGTGATAGTAAGTGTATGAACCCTTAACGAGCACAGTACTGCCATCATCTGTAGGTGTCTGCAGACTGTTGTGGACATCCTTTATACAAGTGACTGGCTTGACATTAAAGTCAAGTTCATGTTCAAGGCCAGCCTCCCCCACTATCATTTCTCTTACCCACCTACACAGAAAAACACCATCGTAACAGGAAATTAAACAGGCAAGAATTTTGGTACCTAGATAGCTCGTCATCTCATAGGACAGGAGAGTGCCATGGCACCTCCATTCAACGCCCATGCCGAGTGGATTACTCTCTATAGGCTAATCTGATTTAATACTAAAAACTGACATTGTTGACATGGCTGTTTACTTGCAATTTAATCTGTCTAACCTACGTCCCAACGCTGACATGACTTGGACATTCATCACTACACTAATTACTAGAGGAAAGGGCAGAACCATCCTCTGCGTCGCAAAACATAACCCAGCACGCTGGATGCGTTGAAAACTAACCTGTCACTAGAAGCGCTACCAAGAAATTAGGTACGTGACCTGTGATCACTCGACACAACAAGTTAAGCTGACAGAACAGCTTGTCAAAAACATTTTCGCATCAATAACAATAAAGCTGACAGAACAGCTAGTCGCACATTGGTACAACAGTAAAGCACACTTATATCAATAATTAAGCTGATAGAATCAGCTGGTCAAACATTGGTACCACAATACAAGCACGTTTATAATACTAATTAAGCTGGCAGAACAGCTAGTCAAAGCATTGATACTAAAAATAAAACAATGAAAAATAGCCGGCAGAACAGCTAGTCGAAAATTGGTACAACCCCAAAAGCAATGAATACTAGAAAACTGATAGAGCAGTTCGCCCAACAAAACAGTAATAATAAAGGTGAAGCTGACCGCTGACAGAACAGCTAGCCGTTCAGGTAAAAACTAGTTAGCCAGAAGTGCCGGATTACAGCTAGTCATTGGCATAAAACTACTTTTAATTTGCTTCGTCATCCAACAAGGCCAAAGCCTCTATTGGAAGCCTATACTTTTGCTTAGCAAGATAACTCCAGTGGTATGAATAATTAATAGTAGGTCTGTTTGTTTGTCCTGTGATCATTACTCCAGAAGTACAGTACCTATTGTCAAAACACCGTTTTTTGTCCGTAAGTATACTGGGAGTAACTGTAGGGCATTTCTATGGCTACGTTCCGTTACTTGTTGAAAACGCTTTGCCCCTGGCATTCTACAGCACGTTAAAGCATCTATAAGCACGATATAATTACGGAACACTTCAAGCACAGGCATGGCTGTTTAGGCCAACTAGGCGCAAGGTCGTTTTGCCACGCCTACTACATTAGTTGTCAAACAGTGTAGTAAAATTTAAAAGGTTGATAGAGGCGTAAGTTAAATCAATTAAATGTATTCGGCTCTAATACATGTGCAAACATATGATTTTGGTGCAATCTTACAATTAGGTTAAGCCCAAGGTTAGGTCCGTCTATAAAGCATATTTAAAATGCCGCCAAAAACCACCTTATGCTGGAGATGCTCAACTGAAAACCTCGGGCATATTGAGCGTGCTGAATATGCTCACGAATGCGATTACGGAACGCTGGACGAAGCACATTCAATAGGTTTCGGTACGGGCCAAGCATACTTGAAGCATTCTCAACAGGTTTCGGAATGTACCCTTTGTCTAGTGGTAACTAACAATTGTGATGGGAGTAACGTTTTTACACCTGCTTCTCGACTAGGAGTAGGAACAACCTAAATGATCACAAGTGTGATTACTCCTTTTTTTTCTCCGAGTGGCGTTAACTGTGATTCCTACTCCTTTTTCCATTACAATTACGTATTTCCGGATTACTCCTGGCGTAAAACACCCTGGTTGAGACAGAATCAGCAAGCAAACCTATAGACGGATACACTAGGCAAAATAGCAATATAGGCTATGTTAAAAGGTTTTCTATCAAAAGAGAGAAATATTTACATTGCTAGACACAGATAGGCCTATTGAAACTTGAAAGAAAATAATGAAAAGCTAAAGTAGGGATGGGATAGGCCTACAGCTAAATACTTAATGTTTAGTTGTCTGTAGGCCTATTTGAATGTAAATTACGTTAGTTTACTCAATGGTTTTAAAGATACGTAATTATGTATGTAATGTGTGGTGTATAATACCTACCAATAGGCCTACTACTTTCTCATGCCAAAACTGTGTTCATTCAATTTATTTAGCATCCATTTGATTCCTACAATTAGCCTATGGGGAGGCCCCTACTTCAATATTTTCGTCCCAGTGGTAGGCAGCCATATTAACAGCTAAAATACATGATTAATTTTAAAATCTGTCATATCACCGTCAAATGTCAAAATACTCATAACGGTTGGTGCCACGCGGACGTTTTTCACAACTTCCTACTCTGATAACTTGGCAGGCTGTGGTACAGGGGTTTGTTAAGAGCAGTGTTTTATTTTGCACTTGTTTTAGAATGCCTCCGGTGATGTCACGTTTTTATCATCCTGTTGTGTGCGTTTATCATTCTGAAATTCATAAGATAATGTTAAACCTGGCTTTATTTATGATTGCGTGACGTCATTCCGTAAAGGTAAGTTGACTCTGGCACTACTCTTGACGGGTAGTACTTCTGTACGGCAACACTGCGACTGAAAACGCTGTGATTGGTCACCGCGCGCGACAAGGGACATGGAAACCAACCGACGCAATCGGGTGCTCCGCACCTGGGTTATTGTGTAACCTAAGCCGCTTTTGTTTACCTCGCCAGAGTAACTCGTCCGATCAGTAATGTCACGTGACTTTACTTCACCGGGTCAGAGTTTTTAACCCGAGTAAACAAAAGCGTTTCAGAGTAGGGTTGCTTTGCAAATGGATGCCGTGCGCTTGCATAGCTAAACCTAACCCTCAAATTGTTTTGAATTTTTTGTAATGCCTGATGTACTTACTTTCTGCACGCAATTCATTAATAGCCTACTCAAAAACACGGTTTTACGCCCAAATATCCACTTGCATCATCCACAGCCACTTTAACACCACCATCAAAATCATAACATTTTGTATTTTCCGCCCAAACCTAACTTACCCTGCTCCCGAGGCAGGTCACTTTTTGTGTTGATCCGGTTAGAAAACCGGGTTATTCTGACAAAGGCCTAGTTGCCGAACACACCAGAGTAACCTGCTACTGATCGGGTTTGGTTTGCGGACTGACAGATTGCTCTGGCGAGGTAAACGAAAGCGGCTCTAGGCCTAGCCTGCCTGCTTTATTGTAGAAGCACAGGGTAACCGAATGGTGCAGGCTGTCAGGCTACGGTAGACATTGCCTACATTCGCCTTCCCCTCTTTGCCAAAAAAAGACGGGTGAAGTAGTAGGCCTACCTCTATTCATTCCCAGGACCCTTCCTAAACTTCCCAATATTCCAACCTCTCCTATTAATTTAATACTAATATCACTTTAAATTCATATTGCCCTCGGGCCATTTCATTCTTTTTCCAAACGTTCTGCCTTCAGCAACACATCCATCACATCTGTATTCTTATCATACTTCTCTTAAGGTGCATTCACAATCTTTACTAGTACTAGGGCTATGGTTTAATGATTAAGACTAAGCCACAGGCTTCTTTCATTGGCTGGGAGGGAGAATACTACGCTCTGATTGGCTGTGACTAAGGTTTGTCTTAGTCTTAATCATTAAACCATAGTACTAGTAAAGATTGTGAATGCACCTTTAAGGACACTGTCCGGTCGAGATTGTCAAGCAAAAGGAATTGTGCCTTATTGCCACCATCCAAACGTCCAAACGTCCTTGCCTAGGCCTAGGGAAATTTCAAACTAGCTAGTTTGAAATTAGCTTATGGCTTAAAGAAAGGTCTTACGCCTTCGAAAGGATCACAACTGATGAGTACTGAGTAGCAACATAACCTATAAACTGTGACTAGGCCCTAGCCTAGGCCTAGGCGCTAGACGCGATCACCTCGTCCTAGGTCTTATCTACAATAATTAGACCTTGCAACGTTTAGAATATTACAGATACTTACGCAGGCTTTCCTACCTATTACCTAGATTTCAAGCACCACACTTTTGGATGCAAAATAAAGACCGTACACTGACTGCCACTCGTTTCATTCAAAACGTCCTCGAAAAGTTTCAACTTCGCGGGACCGGGAATGTGGTGTTCTTCTTTTGTCGGCGGTTTTGAAATCTGATTGGTTGAAAGCAGCCAGCAGTAAAAATACATCCAAATGATACAATACGGTATTTTTATATGATTTTGTTTATTGAACTCAGTACCCTTGTCGTCAACTTTGAAATCGATTTTTGACCCACTTCATGGTAATGATGGTGAGAAGCCCATGAGTTACGAAGAGGAAGGGGTCCGGAGCGAAGGAAGTGGAAGGAGTGAAGGAAGAAAAAGGAAAGGAAGGATGAAAAGGAATGGAAACCTGCCACCGGTCCATAGTGACCAACAGCAGGGAGCAGTAACAACAACAACAACAACAAACCTATTTTCTTCAAATTTTGCATACGAATCCACTTCCGATGACAATACATATTTATAATCAGAATTTTTCTGATAAGCGGGTTTTGATGGTGGGGGGTGGGAGGGGGGCACATCAAATTTTGCAGTCGAATTTTTACCCATTTCTACAGTACCGATTTTCTTCAAATTTTATATACAAGTTCATTTCCAATGGCAATACATATGTTTTAACTAATTTTCCTGGAGAAGGCGATTGCGGGGGTGGGGGGGTTCACATTTTCGGTGTTGAAAATTTTTGTGCAAAAAGTATAAAATTGAAAAAGATTTGTACCTTATATATAATATGATTCTACTATAACAATTGCACTAAAACGCAGAAAATAATTTTTTCCAGTATTCCACGACATTCTTGGTTATGACTAAAAATAAACTTGTGTGGCAACTGTTGCGAGCACCTTCGTCAACGAGGACCGTGTACGCGGGCTCGCGAGGGGGGGGGGGGGGGGGGGAGGTGGCGTTGTCTGAGCTGAGTAGACCGTCCTCGGACATCCACGTCGACTTATAAACCGCTCGAGTGCCTGTAGGAACGCCTAATGGCGGGTTTACATAACTGACTAGTGACTAACAATTAGCGACTAAGCGAGCCCGTGACTAAGCCACGAGCTTCTTTCATTGGCTACGAATGAGAATACTGCTCTCCGATTGGCTGTGACTAAGGTTTGTCTTGACTTGACTAAGAAGTTGAACATAGCTCAACTCCTTGGTCAAGTCCTTAGTCACGGCCAATCAGCACGCAGTATTCCCACTGTCGGCCAATGAGAGAAGCCTGTTGCGGCTAGTCAGTTTCATGAACGCGCTCTTAGTCGCTAGTCGTTAGTCACTAGTCAGTTATGTAAACCCGCCATAAAGGCGCTTGCCCAACCTTGCGTGGAGAAAACGCATGTTTTTGCAGCACGCTGCGTTTATGCGTGAGATTTCTTAATGTATTCCCGACATTGCGTTTGTGTGCAGTGGGCGTGACGAGACTATTATCGTACCTAACACTAATATTTTCATTAGTGGAACTCAAAACAGACGGCCGTGGTATATGGCTATTTACTTATTTTACATTTCCTATGTTTCTGTACGTCGTGGGGTAGTTACATACACTTTAAAGTTCACAAATCCAGAACTAAAACCCATAACCTCAAAACTATCTTGCCTGCCGTTTTGTGGTTGTGCGCATGCGCACGCACTTCCCGCACTTCCGGTTCACTGCAAAAGTTGAGGTTTGGTCAACTTTTGCGGCGCTGCACTGTCAATCACGAAAGTCTCTCCTGATTGGTCGATCTGAGCCGTCCGTGGCTTTCACGCAAACAAACGCAAGGTCAGGCAGCCGGCTTAAGCGCACGTGAACAACAATCGCTTTTACGTGTAATGGGCCGAATGGGCCCGCCAAGTCAATGCCGCTTACTTCGAATAGGCCTACTGCTGCGTCGTTGACCCTGTCCGCGGACAGAGCGGGAGGGTTGGAACTCATTGGTTTGGCTGTGATGTGAACCGCCTACATCGTTGTCCGTTGACAACTAGAAAGGCCTATTACTCGGCTGACTGTCTTTCTGCCCCTCAATATCCAATACTTTTCTCTTAGCTGGCTTAATGTTATATTAATTTACACCACCGATGCATTTACACTGAATAAATCGATAAATTGTGATGCACGTCAAGAATAATCTAGTGGGTGATTTGTTGAACATGTCCGTATCATGACGCGCTGTTAGGCGGGATTTGACAGTCAGCAAGCCCCCTCAAGCAAGATCGATTTTAATCGATCCGAACTGAAGGATTCGTGCTGAATTTACCGAATGCTTATTAATTCCGCATGCATCTTGAATCTCTTTCACGCAAAATTCACCTATTGTTTTCGTTGCTAGATTTTTGCAATCATGAATAAATCTTTTCATCCATCAACTACTTTTCAGCCGTTCAGCCGTTCAGATATTCTTGCCATTCACACATCACACGTTGTTGCTTCGGTTATGAAATTGTCTCCCTCACAGTAGTTCGGTTATGCCTGCTAATTGCATTTCCTGCCTAATTTCTCATCTGTAAATAAACCACCCTATTATTCAAGCTACGTCACGATTTTCATTTGACCAAAACTACCCCTCAAACCTTTCATACGAACTTCGAGTCTATAATGATCGTCTGGAACTTCGGGAACTTCCAGTCCATGACCGTCTGGAACTTCGAGTCTTTGACCGTCTGGAACTTCGGGAACAGTGATGATTTCAGACATTTTTCCTGGGGGGGGCTGATAAAAATCTGGGGTGTTGCTAAATTAGTAACTCATTTTATGGCTTTTTTTTGACGCCGTGACAAAAGGCAGGGGTGGAGGGGGTTACGGTCTCTGTTGATGCCGTCCTTTCAGTTTTCGAATATGAGGTGATTCCTATTTGCCATTCTTACCTTTACCTAACATCGTTTAAATAGAAAATAAAATGTTGCAACATTTATGTAGATGAGTTTTTCGTGGAAATCGATTTATTGTCTAGTCCTATATGAGGTAGAAAAATATACCTCATTTTATTGTTTTGCATTTTTTTTTTTGCAAATTTACATAACTTCATGTGATTTTTTCAATCTGCTAGGGGGGGGCATTTACAACTGCCGGGGGGGGGGGGCGGAAATCATCACTGTTCGGGAACTTCCAGTTTCTGACCGTCTGAAATTTCGAGAACTTCCAGTTTGACCGTCTTGACCTCAGAGAGTCCGAGCGTCTGAAATCTATAGTTTTCCTTGGCGTCTCGACACTTTACTGTTCCTAGCCTTCTCCTCCGGCTCCTGCAGCTCATTACCATCCCCCCCCCCCCCCCCCCCCCCCACCATTACGATCCCGCGTACACGGTCCACGTAGACGAGGGTTCTTGCAACAGTAACCATACAAGTAAAATGCATCCTTAGCACACAATGGTGGATTTTTTTTTATTAACAGAATAGTGCCTACCCCTAAATCACTAGTATTCATGCGTTTGTAGATTTATGTATTCTAATTTAATTCCTACACCTAGGGGCGCCCATTGTTACCAAGGTAACAGTTGTTTGCATGTTATTTCCCATCAACGAAACAAATCCATAGCAACAATGGGTGCCCCTAGGTGTAGGGGCCAACTATGAAAATTCTCAACTGTCTGAACTGGCCTACTCAATAGGGAAGTCTCATCAAAAATAAATATTCCTCAAAGTATCTAAAAACTAAAAATACGGGTGGTATAATTTTTATATCTCAGAAGCGTATATTTCCAATTCTATTAGCATTTTAAGTTTGAAATTAGGAACTTCCCTTTCCGTAATTGAAAAACGGCTCTTGACGTCATATCTCATGTAAACAACTTAGTAGAAGCGCAAGATGTAGTATTTTGGCTCTCGTAGGCTATTCGTGGAAGAGTATAGCGGTAAACGGAATTATGCAAAGGCATGTATAATAATGTTTTTGGACCAGGGTTACATCGGCGGAATTACTGCAGACGGCGTCGGTGGTGCCGCGACGCCACCTGACGCCGCCACACGACGCCACCGAACGTTTTCTCTTATAACGTTTACACCGTTCGTCCTACATAAAAAAACTTAAATGATTTCTCGTTCAGTTTTTAAATACAAATCGATTGATATCAATAACGTTACGATTAGGTGAGCGTAGCGAAGCGGAGAGGATCTCTCATTTGAACTCGATCGGCGCTTTGTCTATGTGTGTGTACAAAGGGTTTTCGTCGCGCACAGATCAAACGGCTTGACGGATTTTAATTTAATTTTAAGGCAACACTCGTGACTACTAATCTAGATGCTGATAGCATAATCAGCAAAATACGTCAAGATGCCAACCTACAAAAAATTAATTATTAAATAATATCAAGTTTTAATGTTTTGTTTGTCACACACAGGTCAAACGGCTTGACGGATTTGGCTGAAATTGAAAGTCAACATTTTTGTAACTTCTAAACTAGACGTTTTTAACAAAACCAGAAAAATCCGTGAAGTTGCCAACCTACAAAAAATTAATTAGTGAAAAATCATTTTTTTTTTTTCTAAACATTATGGACGGATTTAAATATTTTTTTTATACTTATTTCCAAAATAACAATGTCAACGCGTGGTAAAATGTTTGAAGTTGTAACTTTAACCGCCATTTTGTAAAAAAAAATTTGTTTCTGTGCAAAAGTTTGTTCGTCGCACACAGATCAAACGGCTAAACGGATTTGGTTGAAAGTTTCAGTAAACACTCGTGACTACTACACTAGATGTTATTGTTCGGGTCTATTCGGCTGAAGTCGACAATTCTCGGCTTGTTGCTGTTGCTGTCAGCTGCCTTTGCGATTGGTTGGTTTGGTGTCGTCCATGTTTGTTTACTCTGCGCATGCGTACACCGTGTCGGAGACGGCAACGTGAACGCCAAAGTTGGGACTTGGCGAACTTTACCGATCGCGTTGGCAACCCGTCAATCATATACGCTCCGCCGTGTTAGCTATCTACCAACATTCACAATCACGTTTCCCAATTCCGTTTCCGTCAATCATAAACCAGGCTTTATGATTGACGGGTTGCCAACGCGCAACGCGATCGGTAAAGTTCGCCAAGTCCCAACTCCCAACTTTGGCGTTCACGTTGCCGCACGTTGCCGTCTCCGGCACGGTGTACGCATGCGCAGAGTAAGCAAACATGGACGACACCAAACCAACCAATCAAAAAGGCAGCTGACAGCAACAACAACAAGCCGAGAATTGTCGACTTCAACGAATAGACCCGAACCTCCCGAACATATTCCGAGTACCATGAATACACATTGATTAAACTTTGTGGCAAGTAGTGGAAGGAGAAAAATGAAAATACCAGTGTAGTAGAGGAGCAAAAGGTATCTCGTGCGCCTTTCGTGGAAGAGTATTGCGGTAAACGGTATTCTGTTACGGCATTCCATACGAGTATTTTGCACCTACCTGGCACATCCTGGCACGCTGCAGAGGGCGCCAGGAGCGTCGTGACGTCATAGACACGTTTTAATTAATAACTTTTGAACGGTTTATGTCACAGAAAATATCAAGAGGACAATTTTATGATGTCATACTAGAGGAGCATTTATAACCTATCTGCCACATTCTGGCGGGCTGAAGAGGGCGCCAGGAGCGTCGTGACGTCATATACGCGTTTGAACTAATAACGTTTGAACGGTTCATGTCACAGAAAATATGTGGGGTACAATTCTACTATAAAATACTATACGAGTATTTTGAACCTACCTGGCACATCCTGGCACGCTGAAAAGGGCGCCAGGAGCGTTATGACGTCATAGATACGTTTTAATTAATAACGTTTGAACGGTTCATGTCACAGAAAATGTCAAGAGAACAATTCTATTACGAAATACCATTTGAGTATTTTGCACCTACTTGGCATATCGTGGCACGCTGCAAAGGGCGCCAGGAGCGTCGTGACGTCGTACACTTTTTCATTAATAACTTTTGAACGGTTCATATCACAGAAAATATCAAGAAGACAATAATATAGAGAATGTAAATACAAATCGATTGATATGTACCAATAGGGTAATCATGTAATATTTAAGGGAGATATTGCTAACAAATAATAATAATTAGATGTGTATATGAAATGCAGGGCATCCCTCATCGAAATATCTATTTATTAATCGTAGTCATTCCAACATACCCATGCATATCTGTTGTTTAACAATAATAATCATTATTATTATTGTATACTCGTTACTATTCATAGACTGATTAGTAAAACTCACGTTTGCTAGAAGTTCTCTTCATCTTCATCATCATCGTCTTCATCCTCATCTCCCGTGTTGTCGTTATTCAAGCACTCTTGTTCCTCGTCTTCAGTAGAGCAGCCACAAAGCTCGGTGCACCTCATGTTATTTGCTTTGCAGCTGCATCTTGACGCACACCTTGATTTTAAGCAGTTGCACGTAATGAATGACGGCAGCCGGTGCAGGTTCGAGGGTTGTCATGACTGCCACATACTCGTTGCTCTCAAGTAGCCATCCGTAGTCTTCTGGTAATAAGTTGATAGGGTTGGCAACCTGGTCATTATGCCATACCCAGCATTGATGGTGAGCACGAAGTATGGCTTGGAGATATGCGGCTTTGCTGGGTGGAAGCTTTTGGTGGGTGCTTGGCAAGACTTTTTGTGAAACATGCGCCATCGAAGGTCAGACACTGAGCTCAGTTTAGTGAATGGACAGTACAGTTTGCAAACAAACTTCTTTAGACCACTTATCACGGAGTCTTTTAGAGCAACAGTTTAACCTAGTTCTTTAAATGCTGAAAATATTTCATAGTCGGATTCTCTGAAAGCTTTCCAGCACGAAAGCTTCCCCTTTCCTGAAAACCCCCCAGTGTTGTCGGAACCACTGAAAGCGGGAAATCTAGTTAGTCCTGAAACTTGATTGTGCCCAAGTGTGTTGTATAGTGACCCAAGTGCTATCCTTCTATTATTTCCCCCTTTACCTGTAATGAACACAGTATTTTTACAGAGATCGGTGTAACGTCGCAGTGCCAGGATAAGGACATCTGTATCTGGGGAAAAAAATAGATATTTGAGTAGCTCCTCGTTTTGTCGCATCTACTGCATGAAGCAACATCTTTGTATCGGTTTCTTCTTGTTCACTATTTAAGAGTGGTAGAAGTGTTTTTGTACTAATAGTCTTGTTACTCCATGCGACAACTGTTTGTTGCTCCATGGCCTGTGAGGCTCGAATTATCTTCTGTGAAAAATATTCTGTCAGCTCATATTTGGTTTTGGTGTGACCAAGTAGTTGCGACATGCTCAAGTGCCCGATTGGCGTGTTGTCTGTAATGCGATAAGCTACAGCAGCTTTTCCTCCTTGCCGGGTCTTTCGAGTAGCCGAGTTTAATGAAACAGGAATGTCATATCTATCAAATACCACGCGGACCTCTGAAAACTCACTATAACTGTTGTCAATGCGCATGACAAGAAGTTTGGCTAGATCCTCACAAGTGCTGGTGTGTGGAAGAATCCGAAAATGAAATATTTTCAGCATTTAAAGAACTAGGTTAAACTGTTTCTCTAAAAGACTCCGTGATAAGTGGTCTAAAGAAGTTTGTTTGCAAACTGTACTGTCCATTCACTAAACTGAGCTCAGTGTCTGACCTTCGATGGCGCATGTTTCACAAAAAGTCTTGCCAAGCACCCACCAAAAGCTTCCACCCAGCAAAGCCGCATATCTCCAAGCCATACTTCGTGCTCACCATCAATGCTGGGTATGGCATAATGACCAGGTTGCCAACCCTATCAACTTATTACCCGAAGACTACGGATGGCTACTTGAGAGCAACGAGTATGTGGCAGTCATGACAACCCTCGAACCTGCACCGGCTGCCGTCATTCATTACGTGCAACTGCTTAAAATCAAGGTGTGCGTCAAGATGCAGCTGCAAAGCAAATAACATGAGGTGCACCGAGCTTTGTGGCTGCTCTACTGAAGACGAGGAACAAGAGTGCTTGAATAACGACAACACGGGAGATGAGGATGAAGACGATGATGATGAAGATGAAGAGAACTTCTAGCAAACGTGAGTTTTACTAATCAGTCTATGAATAGTAACGAGTATACAATAATAATAATGATTATTATTGTTAAACAACAGATATGCATGGGTATGTTGGAATGACTACGATTATTAAGTCCTTCACAGTGATACAATTATAACTCCGAAATAGTAATAAATAGATATTACGATGAGGGATGCCCTGCATTTCATATACACATCTAATTATTATTATTTGTTAGCAATATCTCCCTTACATATTTCATGATTACCCTATTGGTACATATCAATCGATTTGTATTTAAATTTTCTATATTATTGTCTTCTTGATATTTTCTGTGATATGAACCGTTCAAAAGTTATTAATGAAAAAGTGTATGACGTCACGACGCTCCTGGCGCCCTCTGCAGCATGCCACGATATGCCAAGTAGGTGCAAAATACTCAAATGGTATTTCGTAATAGAATTGTTCTCTTGACATTTTCTGTGACATGAACCGTTCAAACGTTATTAATTAAAACGTATCTATGACGTCATAACGCTCCTGGCGCCCTTGTCAGCGTGCCAGGATGTGCCAGGTAGGTGCAAAATACTCGTATAGTATTTTAAAGTAGAATTGTACCCCACATATTGTCTGTGACATGAACCGTTCAAACGTTATTAGTTCAAACGTGTATATGACGTCACGACGCTCCTGGCGCCCTCTTCAGCCCGCCAGAATGTGGCAGATAGGTTACAAATGCTCCTCTAGTATGACATCATAAAATTGTCCTCTTGATATTTTCTGTGACATAAACCGTTCAAAAGTTATTAATTAAAACGTGTCTATGACGTCACGACGCTCCTGGCGCCCTCTGCAGCGTGCCAGGATCTGCCAGGTAGGTGCAAAATACTCGTATAGAATGCCGTAACAGAATACCGTTTACCGCAATACTCTTCCACGAAAGGCGCACGAGAACTTAAATGTTACCTTTTGCTCCTCTACTAGTGGGAAAAGGAAATATTGGATAGATAGATAGATGATAACATATTTTGTTTATTACACATTTGATTTACACTTCGAAGCAAATATTTGGTGAGATGGTTTGAAGTGGCGCTCGTCTACAGAATTACGATCTATCGATTGTATGGTTCGAGTGGTCGTTAGTTATTGCACCGGCGCCTATCGATAATCGAGACGAGATCTCATTCTCATGTTATGTTTATTTGGAATTTGTTTTTGAGGTTATGTGCATGTGTATCGTAGGTTTCTAGATCTAGGCACTAGCCTAGCTTTGAAATGTTGAAAATGTTGTTTGGTCTGAGATGTCACAGGAAAGTTATTTGCAACATTATACCGTTTTACGAATCCATTCTAAATCAGTTTCCATTAAGAAATTATTCTTTTCAAAACTTCACTGTAAGTGATCCCGGGATTCAAAAATATCTAGCTTACCTTGAAAATGAATATAACACACTTCAAGAGCAAGTTCGAAACGTAAGTGAACACTGTAACTTCAAGAGACTCAATGAACTGCAGCCTATTATTAATATACTTCAAGCAAGAAACAATATTTTTGACAACTTAGCCTCATTGAAAGAACTATCTCCAGGTAGGCCTAGGCTAGGGGTCTAAGTCCTAAGCAAAGCTCGGTGTAGCCTACGCCTACAATATGCTTGGGAAGCAGCTCTGGGAACGGGAATTAGGACAGTTGGATATGATTTAACATTGCCCGGTAACGGTAACAGGAACGGGAAGCTCCTTCCCGGGCTATTGTGCAACGACCTTAAACCCTAGGCTAGTAGGTAGGCCTAGGCCTAGTTTAGCATTTAAGAAGGTTGACACCCAACAGTCCGGGAGTGAGCTCTGGTAACGGTAACCGGAAAGTTGGCAGTAAAAGATCAGTGCACAATAGCGTCCCGTTACAGTTACCGGGCAATGATAAATCACATCTTAAGTATAGGCGTAATCATCCCGTAGGGAATAGCCTATTTTAATATCTTCGGGCGTTATTAACTTAACTCGAGTGTTACCAGAATCCCTTCCCGGCCTCTGTCCTGGTTTCTGGTAACGGCAAAGTGGGGTGCACAATCGCCCCGGAAAGGAGCTCCGATAACTGTAACGGGAAAGTTGGCTATGATTTAACATTGCCTGGTAACAGGAATGGGAAGCTTCTTCCCGGACTATTGTCCACCCTGCTTAAGGGGAAAGTTGTGGCTCTAGATGCGAAATAGCCAGGACAGGCGCTCTGCTAATGGAAATTATGGGAAAGTTTGCTAGGCCTCTATGATTTAACGGCAAAGGGCAGTCTTGCTGTAACCGCTCAAACGTAACGTATTTTATTAATATCCTGAGAACACGTCACAATAATGAAGAAAAGATGATAACTGGTCTATGTGGAACGGTAATTGTACGGTATCGCTGATCGCGTTTCGTACTCACTTTTTTCTGTATTCCTTTGCGATATTGATCATGTGCGCAGTACATAATTGTTATTTCATGATTTATCTGTAAGCTCCAGTGATTTTCAATACAAATAGTATCTTTTTTCATATTAAGTTATCGTTTTGAAGTTGCATTGATTTGACGTTATTAAATATGGCAATATGGCGTACGTGCGAGGGCGCAGCTGTTCGGAGCACACAGGAAGTGTGAAGGCCTAGGCCTAGCTACCTGACATCCCACGAAAGTTGGGACAGGTTAAGGGGTCAATTATATTATGTTGAATTGACTGGGCTTACGCCTAGGCCTAGCTGCCTGACATCCTGACAACCTGTCCCAATATTCGTGGGATGTTTGTTTGTAAATTCTGCTTAGCAGAGTCTACACTCTGCTATTATTTCTCTTTTTCTCCAGGCATTCATTTTTAAACTTGCAATCAAAGTGGGTACTTCGTAGAAACCCACTTTTTCACTTCACTTTTAAATTTTGACTTTGTTACAGTACACTGCTACGTTTTAATTCCATAGGTAAAGCATTACACTTTTTTAGACCATTCACAGTGATTTTTGTGCACAGGATTTGTTTTGCATAGGCATGTAGAAGTCTTGAGCAGCTCTTGTTTGGTGTAGGTGGATATCACAGTTAAGTTTGTAGAACTCACTGAAGTATGAGGGGGTGGGGTGGGAATCTTTGGAGGAAAGGCGAAGGTTGGACCGGTTGACGAACTTCTATAGGATCTCTAGGGGGATGGGTGGGTGGATGGAAATGAAGGAAAGGCTGGTGAAAGGGAGGTATCTAGCAAGGAGCGATCATGAGTGGAAATACCAAAGGGGTGCGAGGTTTACTGATGTAGGGAAATTTTCGTTTTTAGATCGCACAATCAGGGAATGGAATACCTTGCCTGCGGGGGTGGTTATTATTATTATTTTTATTTTTTTTTATTATTTCTCTCTTCTGCGGCTGGGCCCGTATACCCGGTGGCAGAGACTCCTCCCTCCCCCCAAGATTTATTAAGTGGGCATTTAGAATTAAAAATTAAAAATTGTATCTATCATTGGTATAAAATATCACGCATTTAAAATAAATCAATACACGCGCCTCGTGATTTAGGTGACAACCAACTAATACGGCCAAGGCCAAGTCTATAAATCCTATGATAAAACAGTATAAAAATAGTTTAAGTAATAATAATAAGTTGCTCAGACTAGGGAATAGGCCTAAGCCTAATGTCATTATTAAAGTAGAGTATCCAACACTGGTACTGGCTTAAAACTAATTGAGCAATAAACATAAGTCAAGTATAAAACAGCACCATATTGTCTTGTCCAATTCTAAGATATATAAAATATTAAAATATGGACAACGTCCAATAATGTTCACGAACTTATCGTTCATCGTCAATGGCCAGACCCAAATCACGAGTATAAAATATTAATAAAATCACAGTAAAATCACAGTAGAATCTAGGTTCATTACATAAAAACATACTATAAAACCGATGACCCTATAGTTGTCTGCAACGAAAGATAAAAAATAAAAACCAACGAAGTTGAGCCTAAAATACCTATGTACATTTCCCATATCAATCTCACGAAACCCCCACCCCCTTCTTTAATTCCCTCCTGAAAGTTTTCACGCATCGCTGGTCAACCACCCCCGCAGGCAAGGTATTCCATTCCCTGATTGTGCGATCTAAAAACGAAAATTTCCCTACATCAGTAAACCTCGCACCCCTTTGGTATTTCCACTCATGATCGCTCCTTGCTAGATACCTCCCTTTCACCAGCCTTTCCTTCATTTCCATCCACCCACCCATCCCCCTAGAGATCCTATAGAAGTTCGTCAACCGGTCCAACCTTCGCCTTTCCTCCAAAGATTCCCACCCCAAGTCCTTTACCATACCCGTAACACTATCATACACCCTCCTCACATTTCCAGCCCCATCATCCTCCCATCTCCACCGTTTAACCTTTCCCGTAACCCTCCTCGCTGCTTTACCCTGCACCTTCTCAACCTCCTCCACCTCGCCCTTCCTATATGGATCCCAGACCGCCCCTCCATACTCTAACACGGGTCTTACTACAGTTCTATATGCCCTGTCTCTAACCTCTCTGCTGGCTCCATTTAAATTTCTCATGACAAAGCTCACAATTCTATTCCCCTTCCTAACCACCTGCTGAACCTGTTCCCCCCACCCCAAATCCTCCGCCAGCATAACTCCCAGATACTTGTAGCTTTTTACTCTCTCCACCATAGCCCCCATCATAACATACTCCCTAACCTCCCTCCTAGCTTTGCGCGAAAACCCTAACATTTTACATTTACTTACATTTAGGTCCATTCCGTTATCATCCACCCACCTTTCAATTGCAACCAAATCCTCCTGCATCTGCCTAACATCGTCCATTCCCCTAATCACCATTGACCAGCGATGCGTGAAAACTTTCAGGAGGGAATTAAAGAAGGGGGTGGGGGTTTCGTGAGATTGATATGGGAAATGTACATAGGTATTTTAGGCTCAACTTCGTTGGTTTTTATTTTTTATCTTTCGTTGCAGACAACTATAGGGTCATCGGTTTTATAGTATGTTTTTATGTAATGAACCTAGATTCTACTGTGATTTTACTGTGATTTTATTAATATTTTATACTCGTGATTTGGGTCTGGCCATTGACGATGAACGATAAGTTCGTGAACATTATTGGACGTTGTCCATATTTTAATATTTTATATATCTTAGAATTGGACAAGACAATATGGTGCTGTTTTATACTTGACTTATGTTTATTGCTCAATTAGTTTTAAGCCAGTACCAGTGTTGGATACTCTACTTTAATAATGACATTAGACTTAGGCCTATTCCCTAGTCTGAGCAACTTATTATTATTACTTACTATTTTTATACTGTTTTATCATAGGATTTATAGACTTGGCCTTGGCCGTATTAGTTGGTTGTCACCTAAATCACGAGGCGCGTGTATTGATTTATTTTAAATGCGTGATATTTTATACCAATGATAGATACAATTTTTAATTCTAAATGCCCACTTAATAAATCTTGGGGGGAGGGAGGAGTCTCTGCCACCGGGTATACGGGCCCAGCCGCAGAAGAGAGAGAAATAATAATAATAAAATAATAATAATAATGAGAACTCTTTATTGTGCAGCACTTCATATATGACGCATAGTAGGCCTACATTGTAATTTATTTGCTGTTCCACGCTGAGCCAATTTAGGTTACCCAGCATGTCTACTCTGTGTGTTAGCTTGCCACACTGTAGAACAGCTCTCATACCTCGATTCTGCATTTTCTGTAAGATTTCCAGATCACATTTGTTAAAGTCCATAAGGATGGTCGGACAATACTGGAAATGTGGGGCGACTATAGTGTTGTATACTAGAAGCCGGACCCACTTTGACAGTTTCCAGCTGATCCTTGACATGTAGGCCTACCCAGTCTTTTTAGCAAGCTTTGTCGAGATGTATGTAATATGCTCTTTAAAATTAAGCAAATAGTCTACCATTATGCCCAGATACTTGATGGAATCATGAAAATCAAATTCTGTACCATCAATCTTGATCTTGCTATTGCAACTTTGCATGAGTTGTTCTCTTCTAGTGACAGAGCTTGTTATTAGAATGCAGTTTGATTTGTCTGGATGGCATTTTAACTTGTTAGCTTTACAGTATTCCATTATTATTATCAAGTCGTCGTTCATTATTCGGATGGCTTCCCCTAGGTTATCAGAGATTAGGCTATGTACAGCATGGTATCATCAGCGTACATGACTACGATACAGTTTTTTTTACAAATTTACCTATGTCATTGATATAAATAATGTAAAGCAGTGCGGCCAACACTGATCCTTGTGGGACTCCTATGTTATTTGTTAGCGGATCTGAAGGCAGTTAGGCCTAGGCGTAGGCCCAGTCAATTCAACATAATATGATTGACCCCCTAACCTGTCCCAACTTTTGTGGGATGTCAGGTAGCTAGGCCTTCACACTTCTTGTGTGCTCCGAACAGCTGCGCCCTCACACGTCCGCCATATTGCCATATTTAACGTGATTGTGTTGTCAAATTGATGCAACTTCAAAATGATAATTTAATATGAAAGAAGATAGTATTTGGGTAGAAAATCACTGGAGCTTACAGATAAATCATGAAATAACAATTATGTTTTACGCACATGATCAATATCGCAAAGGAATACAGAAAAAAGTGAGTACAAAACGCGATCAGCGATACTGTACAATTACCTGTGGAACATGTTGAAGCCTAAACACCACTTTTAAAAACGAAATCCATATTGTGTGCCCTTCCTAACCTTAAAAACAAAATTATAGAAAAAACTTTCCCAACACTGGCAATTGTAGGCCTATATATATTTCAAATTCCTATATATTGTTTAGAGTGCATACCTATAGACCTAGCCTAAGTAGGGATTTAACATTTTTGGAAAAATTGAAGCTGAGGAAAAAACGTTTTTCCGAAGATGAAAAACGGGAAAACCGGAAATTTTGCGAAAAAATGTTTTCTGCTAAATAATTAGCCCCAGACGTTGCTTCCCCCTACCAGCCACCACTGCTACACACAAACACACATACCTATCACTTGGCCTAAACATATGATTTGTTAATATAAGTAAAAAATTGTTCGGACAAACACGGTTAAAAACATTCACGCACTAGGCCTACTCACCGCGTTATATTTCGGCAACATCCGTCGCCATCCTCAGACGCGAGGCAACTGAGGCGACGGGGAGTTGACGCGAGGCATCTGAGGATGGCGACGGATGTTGCCGAAATATAACGCGGTGAGTAGTGCGTGAATGTTTTTAACTGTGTTTGTCCGAACAATTTCTTACTTATATTATCATCTTCCAGTTAATGAGTCCTGGTGTGTGTTATTATATGATTTGTTCTTATGTAGATGACGCCAAGGACCCAGAGTTGTCATCCCTTGTTGAAGAGGAGCAACAGTCGTACAAGCATAAACTTGAAAAGCTTGATCTGGAGGTAGGTTAGAATTACTATGCCCTTCATAACTTTATATCAAGTGGAGTGGGAGTAATGATTTTTATGTTCACTTTCAAATGTTCATGTGGGGCTACCATATTTCACTTGTAGCGGACAGAGCTCGAGGCTGTTAATTCGTAGGCATTTATATAGGCATAGGGCCATTCGTTTATGAATGACATTGACTTCATTCATTTCCTTAAAACTTTAACCAAGGCAAATATTTTTTAAATTTATAGCCCACTTTTTATTTAGGCTGGGTTGCCACATACCCTACATGCACGCAATTAAAGTGGACATGCATTGCAGCAACACGTTTTTTTCTTTAGTAATTTGACTAGGAAAAGTCTCGTATGTATTGTGCATCCCTCTTTTTGATGCTCCCTGTAATGAAAAATACTGTAGATAAAATACATAGTGACAATAGGCCTACCTACTTTTTTAATTTAAATTAGAATTGATTTCAATCTGAAATAACTTAAAACATTGCATTGTCATTGTATAGTATTGCACTGATGAATTAATTATTGAATGTGGTTTCCCCATAAACCCTCGTGCCTGACATTTTTGACACAAGACCCTTTGCAGTGAAATAGAAATGAAGGAACACAAGACTATTGACCTGAAGCAGAACAAAACAAATTTACTAGGTACCTACTCTGACAATCTTTCACAAGCAACTTGCAGCTACTAGGTACTTCAAATAAAATAGAGGAAAAGCAATAAGAAAGCAACGACACTACCACAAGACGTGGAAAAGAAGAGTGGAGTAGAGAAGAAGGTGACGGATACCTAGTTGTGACACAGGCCAGGCTGAACTAATTTGGACAGTACAGTAGCTCACTTACTTTTGTTTTGTTTCAGCTAATAGAAGCACTTCTTCCAGAGGATCATTTTGATTACTGTAATGACATTGTACTTGAAGTGACAGCTGGGGTCGGAGGTCAGGAAGCAATGCTCTTTGCAAGGGAACTTTTTGATATGTACTGTGGATATGCGGAGTTCAAGCAGTGGGATACTGAAATAGCACAGTTGGAGCAATCTGAAATAGGTAGGTAGGCCTATATTTATTTATTTATTCATTTATTTATTTATTTATTTAATTTTTTTTTTTTTTTTTTTTTTTTTATTTATTTATCTATCCACGTTGGTCCATACCTGTACCAATATGCTTCTCATATGAGTGATTTTAACGATTGATTATTGGTTTGGCAGTGCCCCTTCTTGCCTACTTCCTAGCTAAATAAACTTTTTTAGCTAAAGCCTACTGTGCTAATTCATACAGGCAGCTTTACATTATTTTGCTTTTAGAATCATTGGAATTGGTAGGGCCTACCTAATAAAGATTAATAATCAATCTTAAATTTTTAAAAAGTAAAAGTCATGTTACTGACCATAACTATGACTTTTCCTTTTAAACTTGTCCCTATCCATCCAACTTTGTTCTTTGCAGGTGGTTTACGTCATGCCAGTTTGTTCATTTCCGGAGATAAAGTCTTCCAACATCTGAAGCATGAAGCGGGAGTTCATCGCGTGCAAAGAATACCACTCACCGAGAAGTCTGGGAGAGTTCACACCAGCACAGTAACTGTAGCGACATTGCCACAACCAGCAGATGTAAGTCCTGTTCACATTCCCATACTCAGGTGTGTAACATCTGGGCATTTAAAGTTGTTAATAACTCATCTAAAGTTCTTGTCTTTTTAACCTGAGCCCGGCGTTTTGTGGGTTCAAAGAAACTAGGATGTCGCCTGCTCTTTTGTAAACCCTTCTAATTTGGCAGGTAGCATGGGCCTCCCCGGAACACCGATGTACAATCACATCCAATGGGCAATAGGCCTACATACTGGTCCGCTGCTAGTGAACCAACAGTATAGTATCGTTACTTGCATGACGATATTACGTAGGATAGTTGTACCTTGCAAAGAAATACATTGCTATAAACTAAAATCATAATGCACGGGGTTTACCTTTATAAAATATTAAGTAAGTGAATGAAGTAGAAGCATCAAGTGGGAGAGCCAACACGTCGTTATCGTCTGTTGACGACATTTTTACGTGAACATGCTCCCGTAAAATTGTGTTTTTGAAGACATAATCCGACGAATGTACTTTTGTCTTTCGCGTCTCGAATTATTTGTTTATGCCTACGTCGAAATTATCAAATTCTTGTCAGTTGTCACTTTCGTAAAATGCAGACGGAGGAACTAGGCCTATAAAGTATAAACGTTTATTTCTTCAATATTATGTACACGTATATATACACGCCCTATCCCCAGTTCGGATACGGTGCACATGCCGAGGTAGCGTGCACACTATAGCAATTAACAAAGACAAATTTAATAAATTACATTTTTTTTTGGGGGGGGGGGGGGGGGTATCTCCTTGTCCGCGTTTAAACATCGTTTCAAAATATATTTAAAAGTTAACTTTAGGGTTTAAAAGTAAACCGCTTTTCCCATCTCGATTATAAGATGAGTACCTGTTCAGGTTTTTCCATATTCTAAAATTTAGTCATGGGAATTAAATTTCGAGGGTGCTATGTGTAGAATTCAGCCGTAACATATGTCTAATGTCGCACATGCCTGATCCAAAAACTTCCCGAACGTCAACAGAAAACTGAGTGTAGGATTACTTGGCATACTCTTCTCGCTGTGCATAACATCACCAGCACTAACGTCTCGATTACCCTCTCGCTCCATCAATATAATCATTATACAAAATACAGGGCCAACTCCACAGTGGATATGACTGTACTCTTCGCGGAGATGCACTTCGGCTGTCAAACTGTGACATGTTTACAACGTGACACAATAGAAGAGGCGGCGCTCTGCGCGCTTTGATTCTGCCAAACGCCGGGCTCAGGTTAAAAAGACAAGAACTTTAACTGTTCTAAAACTAAGCTATTGTAATCTGAAATACTATGTTACAACTTACAATACTACCCTTATAATGCGTATTGTATTAAGTTTTAGTAGTAGTTTCAGCAGGGTAATAATCATATGACTGGCAACTTTCTGGAGTAATCACAAATTGTTGTTTTGTATTAATTGTTTGTTTTATTTGTGGTTGTTTGAGTTTGACTCAACAAAAACATTTATAAACAGTGTTGACCAATGACCATGTCAAGTTAAAAGAAGAAGAAAATAAAAAATACAGGGTTGAACAGACAACTCAACAACTGACAAGTAATATGTAACAAGAATAAAATAACCTTTGCTTGTGATATGATACTTTAAGCTTAATACAATGTATTGTAATTAGGGTTGCCAACTCTCCCGTATTTCCCGGGAAATCCCGTTTTCCACTGTGATTTCCCGCTTCCCTTATCAACTCTACACGGGAATCAGTTTTCCCGTATTTTCACAATTAGTTTTAAAACACACATTTCCTAAACTTCCGCCTACTAACAACAGTACACTGTTTTCAGCATTTGAGCATTGTGAACTTGAATTCTAATGTTGAGACAATTATTTCATTATTAATGGAACATAAAATGGTTAGGCAATAGAAACAGATCACCCAGCCTAGTTTCAAGTTGTTGGTATTTATTCTCAATTTCGTGTCAAAAATTTTACAATCGTTTAAAACGGGATATAAAGCTTCTACATGATGCGAAATAGCTTGACAAAATTTAGAAGGTAACCCGCTACATACATACCAGATACATATTAATTCCGTTTACCCACCCAAATTAAACATTAATTGAATGAGAAAATTACACCTGCAAAGTTAATATTAAATCCCTAAACTCATTTTCTGGGACCTAACGTCTATTATAGGAAAACAATTTTTTGCGCCTGCGGCGATTTGGCCTTTGGCAACTGGGACATCGCCGTCCTCTTTCCCTCTACATTTCACATCAATTTTAAAATTTCCGTATTTTCATATTCAATAGTTGGCAACCCTAATTGTAATGTAACCTGTCATGTTTGAATGATACATAATATAGGCCCAGAGGGTGTATGCCTTTTTGCTATTTAGTATATTTGTAGCAAGTTTGTGACTGATGGATGGATGTAAGGACTGATGTGGGGGAGATGTTACATATAAAAATGTATCAAAATATCACTTAGGTAGTATTTTTTTTTAAATCTATGTTAATTAGATGAGCGTAGCGAAGCGGAGTGAATCTCTCCATACAACTCGATCGGCGCTTTGTCTGTGTGTCTGTATGTATGTCTGTCTGTATGTGCGCCAAATTTTGTTCGTCGCGCACAGGTCAAACGGCTTGACGTATTTTGCTGAAATTTTCGGGCAACATTCGTAACCACTAAACTCGATGCTGTTAACATAACCAGCAAAATTCGTCAAGATGCCAACCTACCAAAAAATAATTACTGAAAAACAAAATTTGTTTATTTATTTAATTAAATTAAAACTTACACACAGATTTTAATTTTGTTTCACTTGTAGGTTAACATCATTAGTCTTAACACTTGACAATAGTTTTAAAATTGTAAGTTTACCCGTCATGTCATAAAAAAATATTGTTTATTTACAACAATAATTTCTTCATTTTTACAGTGTTCCACCGATATCGTTCGCATTTGCGGATCTTTGCAGTAAGATGCACATAGCAAACATAAAAATTGCGTACGCAATCATAGCTTTCTCGTTATTATTTAAAATGTCGATAGCTGTCTTAAAAAGGCTACAATGACGTAAGATGCCAACCTACAAAAAGTTAACAACTGAAACACATGTTTTGTTATTTATTTAATTAAATGAAAACTTACACACCGATATAAATAATTTTTTATATGGGACTCCACATCAATAGTACCAACACACGACAACAGTTTCAAAATTGTTGCTTCAACCGCCATCTTATAATCAAATATTGTTTATTTACGGAAGTAATTTTCTTCGTTTTTACAGTGTTCCACCGATATGATTCGCATTTGCGGACCATTGAAGCTAGATGCACATAGTATGCTGCCGAAATGGCTTACGCAGCCAGACCTTTCTTACTGTGTATTTGGATTTTTGATAGCTATCATAGAATGGCTACAATGACGTGTTATATTTAATGACCTTCACGGCAAACATGCAAATGTTAACAACGAACTTGGTCGACAAATTAAAAAGCTTTTATTATGATTTAAAAGCGGTTTATTGTATGATTTATTAATATTAAATTTTAGATATAGTCTGTATCTACATTATGGAACTTTCCATACACTGATAGGTTTAATAGTTTATAAATTAGAGTCTATTGAGTAGACCACGGTCGAATGAAATTATGTGGAAATCCATCAACTTGAAGGTTTTAATTTCTTTAAAGAAAACTTCTTAACGGATTTAAATTATATTTCGTGCATTTATTAGCAACATAATATCAAGAAATAATATACTTAAGAGGACTCGCTGAGGTTAACGCGGAGGCAAATACAAGCACTGAGACGACTGATTTTTTCAGTTAAACGATTACTACGATAATTTTCATATTTGGTCATATCCTTAATTAAGAAACGATCTACTCGCTCCAGTTAACACATTTTAAAAACAGTCACCCAATTTTTAGTGAAAAATTGAGAAACTTCTTGATTTCACTCAACTTTCCCGAAATTCGTTTGCTTATTTTAAATGACTGGAATTTTTTTAAACATATTTTCGTACAACAACAAGCAGCTTAAATCAACCTGAGTGCAAATGTTAACTTTCAAAACTCTCAGTTAAATGGTTCAAAGGGAATTTTCATTTACAAAACGCATGTTTTGTGTTCCAATTTATTTTATTCTCTCGGCCGCTACCTCGCCCTAACGGTTGAAAGGCGCAGCGCTTGCAGCCGAGGTTTGAACGCTCGAGACGTCTCCTATTGGCCGGCGAGTTTCACCTCCCCGCGCACCGCGCACCGAAACTATCCGTGCAACAGATATCATTATCAGCTCGAGTCGAGCGTGGTTTCTGGCGATGGGATGGGAGAGAGCCAAGCTGCCTAACGTTAGATATGGAGTATGTACCAGTACCAGAGATGGGCAACCAATCAAGTCTATTGGTACTGGTACGCCAGCGAATTTCAAAGTCTCATTGTTGAGTGACTAATTACTAATTAGACTCTCAAAGGTCTCATTCCACACTTTGCAGACTTGGTAATAGCCAGACCCGTAGGAACTCTAAATCAAGTGGGGGGGGGGGGGGGCGGGGGGAGAATTGTGAGCGCGAAGTGCGGATAAGTCGCGGGGTCTGGGGCGGAGCCCCAGCCTCCGGAGGCCTTTTCGCCGGCGAAAATTTGTATTGCTATATTAGTTATTTCTCGATTTTTAGGCTTAAATAAATACGTTTTGAGGGCCCTAACCCGCCTCTTCCCTAATTACGTCACTGACCTCAAGCACCCATTCGCTTTTATTTTGTAATGCTACAAAGTACAAACAAAGGCAGAGGAAATGTATCTTGTGTCGAAGATCTTGGCTTTCTCCGGGGCGTGGGGCCCTCTGTGTTTCTGCAAATATTATTTTCTCTTGTGAAATATGAAATTTAGTTGGTGAATGTTTACCCGGGTATCCGTGTGGTATTGTATGTCGGAATGTGCCTAACACGCTAAATTGGGTGGGTCACAGGAAAAAGTGGGGGGGGGGGGGGAATCTCCCCCCATTCCCCCCCCCCCTTCCTATGCGCCTGGTAATAGCATCCAAAGACAATGAGTGGTGACACAAACTGTTGATGAAGGAAATTACAAAAAACTGTCCCACGTAGGACCAGAACCTACGTTCCTCGGTGTTTTATGCTTGGGAACTGCCTGCACTTGCAGTCCCCTGCACTCTTATCATATGCGTTTCCGCGGACGGCTGTGTATACTTTAAATAATTAATGGTATTGTTTGATGATAATTATTGGAGAATAAAAGAATTACTTTCATTCTAATACAAAAATGTGTTTACATGTAAATGGAAGTACACTGTGTTGTCCATTGCATTACTTTATAGGCTCATTTTAAAAGCTCCTGTTGATAGGCCTACGTATAGTAGTCCTAAGCTTACATTAATTGGCTTTTGCATAAGAGCACGAAGTGTTTATAATAATTAGTCATCTGTGATAACTGTACGAGCCACCCATAAACTTGGCTTGGAGGGGGGGGGGGGGGAGGTTGAAGGTGGACCCGGACGCAAAAGTATTATATTTGATGATAAATAATTTATGAGCAAAAGTGAAACAGCTGGGCTGTCTGATACTTTTCAATTTTGAAATTGGCCGAGGGTTGTTTGTAAACATCCCGGATTATCCATTGAGAAACACTTCGGAAAAGTACTAGTATGATTCACAGTGCAGGGAATCAAACCAGTGACCTTCCAAACTAGTAGTGCATGCTAGCGAAACACTATTTCTATAAGAAAAGCTAATACTAGTTTTGTTTCCCTTATCAAGGCGCATAGACTAATTTAAGTTTATTGAGTGACCCACAAAGCGTACCTCACAAACCTCAACCCAAAGTTCGCAAGGAAAGGTTGGTGCATAATGTATGTGTTCGTAAGTATAAGATATAAAGTTAAAAAAAACTTGCAACCCGTATCCGTTGTGAATCGGATCGAGGTATATATTTGGCTTGTCGGGCCGGGCGGACACACGAAGAACTGTGTTATGTATGCAATCTACCATATTGTTGGTTTGGTATACGCACACACATTGCTTTGTTTATAACGTGTGTGTGTGTGTGCGGGGGGGGGGGGGGGGGAGCAGACTGCCAATACACATCACAAATAATGTACAAACATCAACACAAACTAAATTCAAAGTTTCACAAATCTAGTAGTTTGCATTACGTTGCACAGGAATTGATAATGGGCAACTATTATGTGGGGGGGGGGGGGGGGGCTCTATTTCGATAAAATATGTAATACCGATCGAGATCCGGCTAATGGTTAGCAAACAAGTCGCTAATTCGGGAGATCGCAGGTTCGATACCACCGGCTATCTTGACTGAAGTTTAGCCTCAAGGTTTTCGCAATCATAGAGGCGAATGCTGAAATTGAGTCATACCACGGTCATACGAATAGCTCTCGGGCAATCTTCCACAACTAACCAAATACCACAGTAAATGTCACCTGAAGAGGGCCAAGTTGTGCAGGTCCTACCAACAATTACGATTATTACTGATACGCCTGTTATAAGAGCCTCATCACAGATAACAAATTAAAACAAATTAAATTTGTATCTGCATGGCCTCATGCATAATCATATCCCAACTGTAAATGGTTTTTGAAGTTCTGTGTTATTTCGTGTGTGGTTTAAGTGGGCAGTGCAATCTGCCATCTTCACATATCACAATAAATAATGCACCTACAAATCTAAAACAACAATAAGACAGATTCTATGTCGACGCATCCACGGCTCAGACACAACCAACGATCGTAATAGTCATAAGCTTCGCAGCTGACTACCTTTATGACATTATGGCAATGAGCGTATAATTATTTGATTGTATATGAGAAGTGACATCTTACATAAGCGTTGAGGCAATTCAAATATATTATTGTATTTGTGTAATTCAAATATTGCGTGGCCTCGTTACCGTAGGTCCAAGCTAGTGAATTTAAATTTCTTATGACCTTACTACGTAATGTATAAACATATTAAAAATCACTAGCATGTGTTTATAAACACGTTTTCATATTACATCTAACTATTAGTCTATTAGATTGCAATGAGTGGGAATAGACATTATCAATATTTTGAAACCTGTTTCACGTTACCTATCGGGACCACAGAAAAAACTGCTATGAAATGGCTACTGCATTTGTAATTGGTATTCAGCATAGGCACACTCTTCATAAGTCATACAGAATCGAAATGTCTTGGGCCGGAGTTAACGTCTGCAGACTCATAATGTGTTTACTTTGGGTTAGTCTGTTGGAAGGTCAACCCAGCTGTGGACAAAATGTGTAATGTAAGGGCCAGTTTTTATCAGTCAGTGATTAGGCTAACTAGGGATTTTGAGAATGCTATCATACTGTTATTAACCAAATATCAAATACATCCTAATTACTCTTATCAAAGTGATAAAATTCATATTCCAGCGACTTTAAATTCGTATGTAGACTACATTGTATTTGGTTTAGACAGATCATTGTTCTCTAAACGTTGCATAATTTAAAATCTTTGTAAGCTTGACAAATGATTAAATAATAGCTAACCAGAATAAACATACATATACTATTTTATTTCCTATTTATCAAACATTTGGGCTTATGAATTCAATAAATTAGAACTAAGTTGTGGGTTTTTTATAATTGGTATCATATACAACATTAGTTTGAACTAAAAAATATCATTTTTAATATATGTTTAGGTTGTAAATACATTTTACATTGACAATATTGGTAAAAGCCCCGGTTACACTAAACACTGATTAAAAAGTGATTGAAAAACCGGCCCTAATAATTGTAATCGACCTTTTAATGTAAATACTAGAATTTGTTACGCAAACGTTCAGAAGTCACGTAAGTTTAAATTGGTTTATAGTGCTGATTTGGGTTGCTTTGCCATTGTCACCGTGACATTCAAGCAAAAGTAACGTAATGTAGCAGTATAGGTACTACAATAGGCAACACGCGTACAATTTTTTTTGTTTAACCAAACACGTAGTTTAATAGTATTAGATACAAAAAGTATATTAATGCAAGTCGCACGTAAAAAAGAAATTTTTAAATAGCTTTAATGTGGTCGCATTTATTGAAGTTTAAACTGGGGATCTGAAACGCGTACAGGTGGCTGTGACGCAATGGTTATGTAAACGTGGCGTAACCTTAGACCAGTCCAATTTTACTGGTCTAAGGGCGTAACAGACCAATCGCTGAGGCGGTGAGCGTACAAAGTACAAAACCATGACGTCAAATCCACTCTACATGGCGGCGGCTCGTTTTTCGCGCCCTTTTATTTATCGTTACTAAACCAATTATTTTGAGGCATAGACTGATCCGTTTTCCAAAATTCAAAGACACAAAATTATTAAATGAGAGACGAGGTATTTAAAAATCGATTAAAATTTTCATACGCGTGTTCCCTATTGTAACACAATGGTATTATTTTAATGGTTTGTGCAAAAGATGCACATTTCTCACTATGACAAATACTGATTATTACTACATGTTGTGACCCGCACATCTCTTCTAGGTTTATTTTATTTCGTATAGTTTTGTTTCTAGTAATGGACACGTGATATTATTATTATAAATATTCGACACGCAATGACTTGGATAAATTCTATGTGATTTAGAACGGACGAACGTCCTATAGCAACGAAGAATTCAATACATTCAAAGTTGTTCTGAATCGGCCTTGTTGATTCTGGCATCTGTCCGCAGGTGTTCGCACTGTCCAATCACAGGTTCATATGTTTACATATTTGAAATATAGATCTTTGATTGGTTATGATCGTTCACTCGTCGATGGTGTTCGGAGCCTACAGGGTTGGTTTAGTCACTTTAGTTAAAGTCCCCCACTGAAAATCAGTCTTGTTACTGAGATGGGTAGAATCTATAAATACGAATGTATTTTATTTTATTTATTTAGAACAGCATTGCTTGATAAAGGGAGAAAGACAGTGGCGTAGCTTTCCCCGGGCAACAGAACCTGGTGGGCCCCTAACATATACTCGTAAACGTAATTTTGTATCGTGTCCGGGATTATGTTCATTCTATTTTGACGCTAGTCGACTAGACATCGCGTCGGCTAATACAACAATTGGTCATTGTTGTTAATTATTGTCACTGATTGTTGGTTTAGTCTGCTAGCTAGTCGAGTAGATTTATACGGTATAGACTTGTTTTTTACATGAAGAGCAACAATAATGAAAACTGGGATCTGGGACGAAATTGTCAATAGCAAAATTAGTGTTACAAAATTCAACTTAAATGGCATGAATTCACCATTGATTTAGAGCTTCCAATTTCTAACTTACCGGATATCGAACGAATTGATTAGGTGATCGTAATATATACTTTTCTTCTGAGCTATTTTCGATCGAAAGTGTTCTATTGCAATGCATTATTCAAAATTGTGAAAAAAGCGTTCTGAACTTGCAACAGTAACTGGTAGTGTTAGGAAATTACCATCAATGCTGTTCACAGAACAAACATCAGGAAAGTGAAATATGCAGTATTTTGAAACTACACTTTTATAAAAGCAAGATTTACAATGTCACTTACAATGTCAATTGAACACGACCGAAATGAGATGATCCGCACCGGCAATTATTAATTTAATAGTTGTTGGTATGAGTTTCGAATTTTATTGAAGCTTATAAACAATGATAGGTTTCCAACTCAAGCCAGTCTAGAAACCGGGCCCCTGTAGAGGCTAGACCACAGGCCCCCGGGCTTCGCCCGGGCTATTCCTATACGCCACTGGAGAAAGACTGTCATGAATATTTTGGAAGTTACATCAAGTTACAAACCGCATGGTAACGGGGGAGGCGAGTGTTTCCGAGCAGTTGCTATTATCATTGAGTTTATTATTGTACACAATTTTTTTTTTTTTTTTTAATTACTACACTAATAAACTCAATGCTATTATGCTGGTGCATTTGTGTTGACGTGATAAGAACGAAGGTGCGTAGACGCGCTATCTAATTTATTGCTGTCTGTTGGATAAACATAATATTTAGTATATTATAAGTACAGTAGTATTATGAACTTATCATAAGTATTGGTTTGCACAAACACTGTTAAAATTCTGTGAAGTTGAAAAACCACGCAACTTTACAATAGCTTTTGGGTTTATTTGCCCTTATGATTGTACTGTTACATTGGTATAGGTATTTATTTAATGTAAATCTTGCTACACAAAGGCCTTATTTTACGCTTATATTCTTGAGTTTAATTTTAATTTTTGCAAAAGAAACGCAATCTCACCATAAGTAGGCCTACTCATGATTGATTAATATTATTGTAACCCGTATTTGTCTTAGTTCATCTTACTTCGAATAGTATTATTTATATTTATTTCTCGTAGTGGGCACTTGATGCTGGAGGCTATCTATTATAACTATTCTGTGAACAATATTATTGAGAAATTGAATGTAATGTAGATGCAAGAAGAACGACTGGCATAATCATTGCTTGATAAAGTGAGGGCTATCTCCGTAAATATTTTTAGTTCCATACAGTTACAAAACGCGGAGTGACGGCCGACGGAAAAGCGAATGTATTTCCGAGCAGTGGTCGCTGTTGTAAGCGAGACTCATCGACCATCACACCGCCACCGCATGAGATCAACTGGTGAGGTCACGTGACGCGCGACAGATCTCGCCCGTAAAAGCTACGGGTAGAGCCGATCAGAGCCGAACTTGAGCGACCGTTTCGCTAGTCTCCGCCCACCAGGCATCTACAATATTCGTTTTCTTCGCCGTAACTTCCAACGCGGAGTTGGCCTCGTCTCAGTAACTTGATCCGCCATCTTGTAAAAAAATAATATGATTATTATAAAGGTATTTTTTATTTTTTAAAGAGTAATATGATATGCAAATGATTAGATGAGCGTAGCGAAGCGGAGTGAATCTTTCCATACAACTCGATCGGCACTTTGTCTGTGTGTGTGTGTGTGTGTGTGTGTGTGTCTGTATGTGCGCTAAATTTTGTTCGTCGCGCACAGGTCAAACGGCTTGACGTATTTGGCTGAAATTTTCGGGCAACGTTTGTGACTACTAAACTCGATGCTGTTAACATAACCAGCAAAGTTCGTCAAGATGCCAACCTACAAAAAATGATTTACTGATAAATAAAATTTGTTTATTTATTTAATTAAATGAAAACTTACTAACGGATTTAAATAATGTTTCACTTGTAGATTTACATCAACAATACCAACATTTGACAAAAGTTTCAAAATTGTAAGTTTATCCGCCATGTTTTAAAAAAAATTGTTTATTTACTACAATTATTTCTTCATTTTTACAGTGTTCCACCGATATGATTCGCATTTGCGGACTATTGCAGTTAGATGCAAATAATAAACACAAAAATACCGTACGCAATCATACCTTTCTCATTATTATTTGGAATCTCAATAGCTATCATAGAATGGCTACAATGACGTAAGATGCCAACCTACAAAAAATTAACAACTGAAACACATGTTTTGTTATTTATTTAATTATATTAAAACTTACGCACCGATATTAATAATTTTTTAAATGTAAGTCTACATCAATAATACCAACACTCGACAACAGTTTCAAAATTGTAGCTTTAACCGCCATGTTGTAAACAAACATTGTTTATTTACGGCAGTAATTTTATTCGTGTTTACAGTGTTCCACCGATATGATTCGCATTTGCGGACCATTGAAGTTAGATGCACATAGTATGCTGCTGAAATGGCTTACGCAGTCAGACCTCTCTCACTGTGTATTTGGAATTTTGATAGCTATCATAGAATGGCTACAATGACGTGTTATATTTAATGACCTTCACGGCAAACATGCAAATGTTAACAAAGAACTTGGTCGACAAATAAAAAAGCTTTTATTATGATTTAAAAGCGGGTAATTGTATGATTAATTAATATAACATTGTAGATATAGTCTGTATCTACATTATGGAACTTTCCATACACTGATAGGTTTAATAGTTTATGAATTAGAGCCTATTGAGTAGACCACGGTCGAATGAAATTATGCGGAAATCCATCAACTTGAAGGTTTTAATTTCTTTAAAGAAAACTTCTTAACGGATTTAAATAATATTTCGTGCATTTATTAGCAACATATCAAGAAATAATATACTTAAGTTATAAGGTTGTTACTTGATCCGCCATCTTGTAAGAAAATCATATGTTTATTATAAAGGTATTTTTTTTTTTTTAAAGAGTAATATGATATGCAAATGATTTATTTGATTTGATACATTGAAAAAAATCGCTCATCTGTCAACGCGGAGCGTTTTCCTAGTTTATTTGATTTGATACATTGAAAAAAATCGCTCATCTGTCAACGCGGAGCGTTTTCCTAGTTAGATGAGCGTAGCGAAGCGGAGTGAATCTCTCCATACAACTCGATCGGCGCTTTGTCTGTGTGTCTGTATGTATGTATGTCTGTATGTATGTATGTCTGTATGTGCGCTAAATTTTGTTCGTCGCGCACAGGTCAAACGGCTTGACGTATTTGGCTAAAAATTTCGGTCAACCTTAGTGACTACTAAACTCGATGCTGTTAACATAACCAGCAAAATTCGTCAAGATGCCAACCTACAAAAAATGAATTACTGAAAAATAAAATTTGTTTATTTATTTAATTAAATGAAAACTTACCAACGGATTTAAATAATGTTTCTCATGTAGGTTTATATAAACCGTACCAACAATTGACAATAATTTCAAAATTGAAAGTTTATCCGCCATGTTATAAAAAAATATTGTTTATTTACAACAGTAATTTCTTAATTTTTACAGTGTTCCGCCGATATGGTTCGCATTGGCGGACTTTTGCAATTAGATGCACATAGTATACACCAAAAATAGCGTACGTAACAATACCTATGCACTATTATTTGGAATCTCGATAGCTGCCATAAAATGGCTACAATGACATTAGATGCCAACCTACAAAAAATTAACAACTGAAACACGTGTTTTGTTATTTATTTATTTAAATTAAAACTTACTAACGGATATTAATGATTTTTTATATGTAGGTCCACATAAATACTACCAACACTCGACATTTGTTTCAAAATTGTTGCTTTAACCGCCATGTTATAAACAAATATTGTTTATTTAAAGCTATAATTGTCTTCATTTTTACAGTGTTCCACCGATATGATTCGCATTTGCGGACCATTGAAGTTAGATGCACATAGTATGCTGCCGAAATGGCTTAGGCAGTCAGACCTTTCTCACTATGTATTTGGAATTTTGATAGCTATCATAGAATGGCTACAATGACGTGTTATGTTTTATGACTTTCACGGCAAACATGCAGAAAATAACAACAAACTTGGTCGACAATTTAAAAAGCTATTATTATAGTTTAAATGCGAGTCATTGTATGACTAAACAATAATAGATTTTAGATATAGTCTGTATCTACATTATGGAACTTTCCATACACTGACAGGTTTAATACTTTATGAATTAGAGCCTATTAAGTAGACCACGGTCGAATGAAATTATGCGGAAATCCATCAACTTGAAGGTTTTAATTTCTTTAAAGAAAACTTCATAACGGATTTAAATAATATTGCGTGCATTTATTAGCAACATATCAAAAAATAATATACTTAAGTTATAAGGTTGTTACTTGATCCGCCATCTTGTAAAAAAATCATATGGTTATTATAAAGGTATCTTTTTTTTATAGAGTATTATGATATGCAAATGACTTATTTGATTTGATACATTGAAAAAAATGGCTCATCTGTCAACGCGGAGCGTTTTCCTAGTCTACACTTTGTTCCAACATCGTTTAGTTGGGTAAAGTGGTGTTTCTACTTTCTACCATCAGTCTCATCATGGAATCAGCATCGGTGGGTGCTGCGAAGCTCGGCACCTCATTTTCATACTCCTCTTCCCGCGACACAAGCTCTCTTCCCACCACCTCTCTATCTCTGTAGAGATAATTATAAAATTTAAACCCTAAATGGATAATTGTTTAATGATTTCAGGTTGAAGTTGAGCTAAAGGATAAGGATTTGAAAATTGAGACAAAAAAATCCAGTGGGGCTGGTGGTCAACATGTTAACACCACTGAAAGTGCAGTTAGAATCATACACATTCCAACAGGCAAGTACAAGCACAGGGAACCCTCGTAATCAGTATCAAGGGGTTATGAGGTTCACCCGCGGTCCCCGCCCCCTCCCCAATCTTAAAAAGTGAGTGTGAGAAAGGGGAAAGGAGGATGGAAACTGCTATTTTTACATGATGATACCATTTATGATATTGCTTGCTGTTTTGTAGCTACGTATTCTGAAACGTGTTTATACAGGCATACATACTATGTAAAATATGAACAAAATTCATCTTCAACGAAGAGTCCTCCAGCGGCTGGGGCCAGACCCCTACCTCTTTGGCATGTGCAACCTCCCATTTTTAGTTTCTTATGTGATATTGAACAAACATAAGATTTGTTCCTCAGTCTGCAATCAGTGAACCACATAGTTTATTCAGCTACACTAATATGGCTGTGCAAGTTTCGGCATGTCTCGAAAAGTTTCGGCAGAGCTTGACTTGCTTCTACACTCGAAATTCTAGTTTAAAAAATTGGGATAACTAGGCCTACCTTCCAGTAAAGGTGAAGTTTGTTAAGGTGTGGCCAGTAAAAAAAAATAAACTAGTTTTAACATTTGCTAGCATCGTAGTTAGCATCCATAGCCTACACTCAATAGCAATTAATTGAATTGTTGAACTTTAATTTTTTTTAGGAATAGCTGTTGAGAGCCAGACTGATCGATCACAAATCAAGAACAAACAAAACGCCTTGCAGAGGCTCAGAGCCAAGATATTCGAAAGACAAATGGATCAGCAAAGGGCAGATATAGATGCATCAAGAAAACAACAGGTAAGAAACAAAATTTAAAAGTCTTAGCCTGTGTTAGACCTGTGTTACTATTGTTTAAACATTAATTACGTACAAGCACAGACAACTAATTTGTAGTACAAGGTACACAGGATTGACACTGTGCTCAATACTGGTTGCGGTGGCTCGGTGGCAACACCAGGCCTAATACGCAAGGTAGTTTCTCACCACTGCAAAGTTTTTGGAGGTTCTTCAGTCAGTAAACGAATGTTGTGTTTGACTAGTACCAACATAATCAGCCCTTGTGGTAACATATTGTGGTCCTCCCTAACTATCCCACTACTTTAATAGAGTGAAGAGCACAATATTAGCCCTGCAGTAGCCTTTTCTGAATGTTTGGATTGGGAGAATCATAATGAAAATAAACATATGCTCAGTATATAGTCATCGTTATGTGTGTGAAGTAAGTTTTTTTGTTCCTATGCCGAAAGTTTTATTTTTCAATCATTTTTTTTCCTAGCTATCCAAAAAATATGTGCTTCCTTCTCTGGCCCGCTTAGGTTATTTGCAGGGCGTCTATTATCTATCGATTCAAGTGTGGTAACATTGCCATTATACTACCATAGATTAGCTCAACAAGAACTTGTTCAAGAAATACTTGCATATGCATAAATAAGTTATTATGTAGTAGTTTGAGCTTCAATTCTATAGGCTATATGGTTGATCTTTCTCATACCCTATTGGCTATTGCTATTGATGAGCGTATTTCATTGTATATCCTCGGTATCAAATAGATTTAACTATACTAGGTGTTCTAGTTGCAGTTTCTGTCAATGGATTGTTATTGTTAAATATCCCCATATATTTATATAAGTAACCTAACAGTTTAATTGGTAATGACCAAGGATAGGCCCTCCCCACCTATATGGTTTGTTTTCGATGTACGCTATTCCTTACACATCGTGCACATAACCTTTTCAACATACCAAGTATGACATGAGTTTTTTTTTATTGTATGCAACAACTCAGTTGCATAGGAGTTGATATCATGTGGCTTGTCCACCAGTTCAATACACTGTTGTGCACTACATACAGTATTACTGGCAGCGTACAATGTATTGTTTGCTTGACAAAACACTTATATTGATTTCGTTACATTTTAAGGTTGGGTCAAGCTTGAGATCGGAAAAAATTCGAACCTACAACTTCAACCAAGATCGTATAACAGATCACCGTGTAAGTGGCAATGTTCATAACTTGCGAGGTTTCCTAGCTGGAAACCAATTACTAGATGCTTTAGTCAAAGATCTCCATGAGACTGCAAGAAAAGAAAGACTGGCACAAACTATTACTCAGTTTCAAATGCATGTACCCAAAACCTGATTTATCTTTCAATTGTTTAGTAGCATCTACTTTTGTGATTACGTATATAATTAATTATGATGTGGCCTCAAGTGTGTGATGTGGAACTCAGTTCATACATTTTTGTATTTGTACACTGGAATTGCATTGTGTATACCAAGTAGGCTACTGGCAGCCAGTTTATATTCAAAGCCAATTTTAGTAATCAATTCCTTGACGATTCCGATATTTTGAATTTTATCTCAATGTAAGAAAATGTTCTTACAGTGTTGAAGAGCTTCATGGTATTGCTAGTTGGTTATCTGTGTTGAAGCTTTAAAATAAAATGTGGTCTTACATCGAATTGCAGCTGCATTCTGTTTATACCTATATTAGATCTTCTTTCTTTCTTTCTTTTTTTCTTACTTCCACCCCCCCCCCCCCCCCCCCTACCCCTCTGTGTTCCCTCACATGTTCAGAAGAATGGGCTTACAATTTTCTTTTGGAACTCTTGTATAAATCAATCAAGAGGGCAAACAGGCTGGTTTTGCAATTTAGTATACTATAGGTTATGGCAAGCCTATAGTTTTGTTCACAACATATTATAACGGAACCTCTTCATGTAACCAACCTTATAGTATGTATACCTAGTAGCGCCCATATGTATACTGTCCAAGATATAAGAGATGCAATGCCAAAAGATATGGCAGAGGCAGAAAAAGAATCGCTCCACTGCGAAATGCGAAAACGCATGATGACCAAATAGGTCAATTGTTGGCATAAGAAGAAGAAGATATTGTACACTGTGTGAATAAACTAGAAATGAAATAACACCTTTGGCATAAATTATTAACATTTTATTTAGTAACTTTATTAAATATAAGGAAAAGTTTTAAAAAGAATGTTTGTCTTCAATAAATATAACATATATTATACAGTACATTCATATAACAGGCTTGTGTTTTAGCAAAACAGGCATACACACAATACATACATTTTTACTATATCGATTATCAATCAATAACTTATGTTTAAATGAATATTTCTTTAAGTGCTCTCTAATGTGTTCTACCAATAGAACTAGCAGGTGTCACAATCACACAATAAACATTTTAAATTATAATTAAATAGCTAATGTCACTAAAGTAAATCACTGCCAGGACGTCACCCCTACTGCACACTATCCAACTATCTCGTATCAAGTGAACAGTCGAGTGACCATCTGCAGTCTTCAATGTTACCCATTGGATAGGCTATCCTCAACAAGGTGTAGGATTGTTCAGCTTAATCTCATTGGAGAATGTCTAGTTTTGAATTATACTTTCTAGCACAAGGTGGTTGTTCTTTGGCAACCTTTGTTTAAAAAATCTGCACCCTATTACAGTTGTAGACTATACACAGTTCATACCATATAATACTCTTTGTAACAGCTTTAGATTCTCTTCATAAAAATAACCAAACTTTCAAATCAACTGCAATTATTACCTCTCTTTCTAAGGAGGTAAATCATTACATGCTTGTTACTAGGCTTTCTTTACCATTGTGGTTAGATAGCATAATGTAAATCAGTTTACAGTTTGCTGTAGATGATATATTATTATTTTCTAAACTAAGAGCTGCTGTGTCATGAGACATCGTAATGTTTGCTTACCTTTCAATGAGAGTACCAGTCATCCAGAAAATGTGCATACCAACCATAGCTACTTTCAGTAATATGCATGAAATAAAGTAAATTGGTTGCATTTTGTTGACCACCAAACAAATTAAATGAATCTATTTTTTGCAGAGAACATCATTCCTAGTTTATCATTTCCTAACTGTAATAGCTCAAAAGACACTGTATATGAAATATCCAAGTTGAGCAGAAAGGTTGCTGCACTGCACCAGTGTTTTCACTCGTATTCTTCTCCGTTGAGCATGGGTGCCGCCTTAGTGACCAGTACCCAAAAAGATGTAACAATACATTTGACTATGATTGAAACATGGACACATTATTCTTCTGGATGTGTGATAACCTCTCATAGGCTATTTGATATCCTACTGTTTTCAAATTCTTGTATCACAGCCAATATTGTAAATGAAGCTCTTTGGTACAAATATTTACTTCAAATACATTAGTAAAAAGTAAAAACATTTAAATACTGGACCACATTATGGTTTAGCTCTTGCTCAATCAAAACAATCAACAAGTATGGTACTTATGCTAGAATTGTACTCATATGTAGGCCTATGTGAAATGGTACCGAAATCGAAATCTAGAAAGTCGACTCATGTAGTATTGTTGATACAAACAACATGTGATTCGTTTAACATTTTCAGCTCTTATTTTTTTATACGTAACTCTTTTCAAGATAAAATCGAGCATACAGGCCTGCTATTTAACAGGGGACATATAACTGTTTTAAAATACATGATAATTGATAATACGTATATTACTATATTGTCAAGTATTGCTGATAACACCAGGCTTCAATATTTTGTTTTCTTGCTGTTAATCAGCTAAGCTTTAATTGATGAATTTTGACCAGAGTTTCGTTGCCCATTGAAAACATTAACAGACGTTTACCAAAATCCTCGAATGTCGATCACCTCAGAGATCGCTTTCCTTGGTCGCTATATTGATCAATACGTATTCACAGACATTTAAATTAAATTTGGGATAAAGGGATTATATTTTTTTTAAATTAATTTATATTTCAATTTAAGAGGGACCAGAATCACTGACAGTACACTAAAGCATACGAAGAAGTGGCATGTTGAAAAAAGTATTTTTTACAACTTTTTTTTGTTAATAGTAGTAAGGTGAAATTCATGTTCTCAGAATTATTATTCATCATACTTATAATAACCCATATACATTCTTATTTTTTGGACCATATTAGTATATTAGCACATACTGCAGTATATTTATCATCGTGGGCAAATACACAATAACAAGCAACTGATAATTGATACAGGTCTGTGAAAGTAGTTGTATTTTCTAGCAAGTTTTGAATGTACAAAGCAGTTGACCAAGAATTTGTTGGATAGCTCTCTCTTTCTAATTCATAGCATTGCTAGTGATGTGGAGATTGTAGCACAATCACAAAATCTGTTACCAACAACACCATATTTTGTTTCGACATTTCATTGCATTGGCACTCCGCACTAGCGCTAACAGGTAGTTCGTGTCTTCGGTGCCAAGTCAGTAATAAGGGCATTTTCTTCAAATGTCTATGAAGGGAACAACTACTAAACTTATAGAGATGGCATTCAAGGTAGGTAGGCCTATATACATTGCCATAAATAAAATTGTATGTGAACAACGAATACAGAATAAACAAACCAACTAATGAATGCTATTAATACAATCCATTAACAATTCGCTATTAATAAGTGTGTTGTTGGAAAGTATTGTTGAGATTTTCTTGTCTGTTGTTGAACTGATGAAGGCAGCATCTGTGATCTGCAAATGCTGGTTACCTTTTGATACCAGGCCACACTTTCGTCTGTAGCTGTTTCTAACTGTAAGGGACATAATTCTAGATAGTATATTATGAACATAGAACTTAGAGAAGAAACAATTGGGGGGGGGGGGGGGGGGGGCTACAGTGTATTTGTAGTTATAGGGAACTAGCAAGTGGACACAGTTTAAGAAATCCTGTTATTTTGGTATTTGTTCATCTGCCAATGATATTAAATGCCCTCCATAATTAAACTCGCATGTAGTATCATCCCATTTGAGTAAGTATTGAACAATATGTGAAGCAATGATGTTTTACATCATTATATCATGTTCTTGGTAAATAGAAAGCCCAATTTTGTTGGTTTCATATTGGGATTAATAAAGCCAGAAGTGGAACACATGTACATTTACCATGTTTTGAAGAGAATGGCAGCCAACAAACACAGTAGTCCTGGTAGGCATACCGATATCGATCCTGCTCCTGCACCACAGATCTCGATCTTGTTTTCCTGCAAAAAGGAATGACTTTTAAGATCACATTGTATCTGCTTTTGGAGATGACTTGACTAAATGAGACATTAAAATGTCCAATGCTGGAAGTGGAAACACAAATGCACATAAAGCAAGATTTGTTAGAGAAAACACCATTTCACAACTATTTTCATTTACGGTGCATAAAGTTTTAAGTAACTTATTGACACCTTCCTTTAGGCATTATTGTTATAGCTGCAGTTTTGTATGCACTTAACAGTAGGTTGTATAGTGTCGGCTTGTTTAGTCGTTGAATGCTGGGTTACCCTGGGCCACCCTGGACTAATTAAGGAGGTTACCATAGTAATTCAAGAGATGTTGTCTAGCCAAACTAAAAAAATTATGAAAATTATTAAAGACAATTACTTAGTATAATATGAGTGATGGCTACTTACGTCTGGATGCCAGTTGATGCAAGAAGATGGTCTCTTGCGTGGCAAAGATGTGATATTTACTTTGTGACAAGGTAGAGAGCTGTTGTACTCAACCTCGACAGGTGTGACGCTTACTATCTGTTCATTAGGAGGGCAAAGAGTGTACACCACAACCAGCACTAGGTTGCTATGTGGTATATTCTGGACGACAAACGGCCTGCAACACATATCAGATTAAATATACCTACTCAAGAAAATGACATAACTATGGAAAAGGAATAGTGTGGATATATTTGTACTGATACAGTTATAGAAAGGAAGGTTACCTGCTTAAACTAAACAAACATAACATATTATGTTAGATTAAATACATTATATGTTACTGGTAACATTATTTTTTATTAAATTTATTTATTTAAAAAGCTGTAACACTGGGTTATAGAGTAAATTAATGTTTTAAAGCTACGTTTTCAAGAATTTAGTGTTCTCTTTATTTTAAAAGAAAATATAACAGACTTTTTGCTTCCTTCGTTCAGTGACCTATGTTTGTACCTTTCACAGCCATTGGCTCGGCGATCCTTATCAAATCTTTCCTCTAACTTATACAAATCCATTTCCATGTCACATGTGCTTGGCCGAGTTCTGTTAATCATAAGTTCTTCAAACAAAATTTTATCTTTCATTTTATTTGTGTGTCCATTTTCTTCTTCCTCTGGAATTGAATCCTCTGGCTCTTCATCATACACGAACGCACCATCTAGAAAAAAAGAGATGCCTTATGATGCAAGATGATTGGTAGGGCTTCCGTGGTAAAATTGAGATTTGCATTACCAGTAATGGATAATTACATTGATCGTTAGGGCTGTAGTTACATGTTGTTTTCTTGTGACCAGATAGACACCCTAGACACCATCATCATCATCATCATCATCATGATGATGATGATGATTTCATTTCATTTTCATTTATTTCATTGACCCAAAAATACATATATACTTAGTTTGGCATAAGACCACCATGAGCACTTTGCTCACGCGGTGGTAAGCTCACATGTCGTTAAAATAATATTTATTTGTTGTACCGCCGCCTACTAATAACCATATAACATATACACTATAATAATAATAATAATAATAATAATAATAATAATAATAATAATAATAATAATAATAATAATAATAATAATAGTAATAATAATAATAATAATAGTAATTATAATAATAATAATAATAATAATAATAATAATAATAATAATAATAATAATAATAATAATAATAATAATAATAATAAAAATAATAATAATAATAATAATAATAATAATAATAATTGATGACTGTTTAAACTAGTAACATATGTGATTAGTGGAGGTTAACACATAAGGTAGACACATAAGGTAGACACAAGGAAATACTTGACATTACGTCCGTATATAATATGTTAACGCCGGTTTTGACCGAGATTGTATGATTGTGATACCTTCAATAAAATAATACATAATAATAATAATAATAATAATAATAATAATAATAATAATAATAATAATAATAATAATAATAATAAATTAATAATAATAATAATAGTAATATAGTAGTAGAGTTATAGAGTGGCATGGTAATAGGCAATGACAAAAGTAAGTAATAGTAATATCACAGGTAATATGATCAAGTAGACTTTTTAAAACTATTGTCCAAATGGCAAGTTGTGGAAAAAGCTGAAAGCTGTGAACCTCTAAAAAAAAAACTGTTTGATGCTAAAAACATTTTTAAATGTAATATTATTATGTAGGCTACTGGTACTGTTCTGATTACAGAGAAATTCAAATCCTAATTTATTTAAATTCTATTTCCAACAGAGCTCATAATTATAAGTGTGCACTATTGCACTGCTTTAATCGATTGTTTTTGAAGTTGTAGTTTGTATTATTTTGATGGCCAAGTCCTCCCTTACCTTCAGCATCAGAAGGGTGTGCATCTATCGAATCTCCAAACCAGAACTGTGGCAGACCTATTTGAGCTAACGACCAAATCAGATTGCCGAGCAGCCATTCCACCAACCATTTAAGGTGGTTCAGTGGCTGAAATAAGTAACGATGGATACAATTAGTATAAGCATGTTGGAGATGAAGAGAACATAGTGGGGAGGGAATTGTAGTGTTGGATACATGGAGAGGACCATCGCACATGCTGACAAAATGGTGACAGATGATGATCATCCATTATTGTGTGGCTATTTGTATTGTCAGTTGTAACAGTAGTTAATGTAAGCAAAACAACAAAATAGATACCCTACTTGAATACTGCTTTACTTCTGGTACAGATGCTATTATTGTGGGTATTGTGCATTTTGTCATACTCGTGATACGTAAGCAACTGAACAAGTACTTAAATAGCTTGACTTTTGGTAAAATCAACTATATATCATCATATCATATCATGGCATTTGAAGCAAACTAACCAACGCTTGTTTACTTAGCTTCTGGTACAATCTGCCCTATTATTGTGGGTACCTTATTGCTAGAGGTGTTTGTTTTTCGCGGACCGCGAAATCGTGAAAAGTGTTGATAAAGAAGGGGGAGATAAACAAAGTGTATATCTGTTGATAGGCACCTTAAAAAATCAAAATTTAACCGCGAAAATTCGCGAAATCCGTCAATTTCCAGTCATAACATCGAAATTTGTATTAAAGAGCGAAATAGCACGAAATCTCGATTGTTTTTAATTTTTTTTTTTTTTTTTATATCTGCTCCCTGTGTCCAACAATGAAGTCGGGTAGGGGATAGGAACTTAATCCCATCATATTCTGGCCCCTAGGTACATCGAAGCTGGCTGGCCATGCCTGACGCTTCCCTCATGTTAATTTATTATAAAAAATTTTTAAAAATTTAAATTTATTATTACAGACAAACGTCATTACAACACAATCGTGGGGACCTAATATTTTTTCATTATAATGATGATTTCGTTAAGATCAACGATTTATTTTTGCTGAAATTCGGCGTCAAGCAGAGCAAACGAGTGCAATTCTGAGGGATTTTACGTGACGGATTAGAAGATTCTTATGTGTTGTGACTGCCGTCTTTAATTCGACCGTAAAGACACCCTAGACAAACACAGGTAATGGTAATGTTAATACACTTGTATTAACTAGTACTAGTTTGTACATACAATTCAAATAAATTAAATTACATTAAAATTCCTTTTAATTTAAACATTTTTCTGATAAAATTTACTGTAGAAAATCTCCCAAAAAGCATAATACCGCCATAACATCGCAATTATTAAATCTATAAACCAAATTGAAGAAAACATAACACCATTTACAAACACCTCTACTTATTGCTCAATTTGGGATAGAATATTATTCTGTTTAAAAAAAACTTGTGTATATTATAAATAGTATGGTTGTTATTAGAATTTACTTAATTACAAAGTAAATTTGAAGAAGCAACCTCGACTATTACAATACATATTGCAAATATTTTTCACACAGTATTCGGTTCCCTCAAAACCAAATTGAGTGCGTGTTTCACTTTTTTTACACTGGTGTATCATTATTGAGATATGGTAAGTTTGTGCAGTTTATTATTTGCGCAATTAATACTGTATAAATGTACCGTAAGTAGGAAGTTGCCCGTGCTGACTATCTTCCCGCCCTCAAAGCAGACGGCCTGGTAGTCGAACATGTGTATCCTCTTGTAGACGCGCTCCTCGACCATCAGCTCCATGATGGAACCCTTGATCTCGCCGAAGAAGCGGCCGGTGTCGTTGAGAGACTCGGACACGACTACGTAACCGTTGTTGTCTAGCACGTAACAGTCGAGGTTATCGGACGCACATGTGGTTGTCTTGTCGCAGTTGCCAAGCTCGGGGCACTGAAACACGTTCAATACGTTCAATCAGACGCATGTCATAGCCTTGTCGCAGTTGGCAAGCTCGCACTGAAACACGTTCAATACGTTCAATCGGAGGCACATGTTGTTGTCTTGTCGCAGTTGGCAAGCTCAGGGTGCTGAAACACATTCAATTGCATTAGTCATCGTCATCTCATCATGGGGTACTGAAACGCGTTCATCATTTTCATCTTGTTTTGTGAAAATGTAAGCATTAGGGCGGTGCAAGTGTGGACATTCCTCACAGAAAGTTGACAGTTGAGCCTTCACCATACACCTCACGGTGACGGTTTGATCAGAGGGGGCATAAGTATTGCAGCCTCACCCCCCTCAGACTAGAACGCGTAGCGCTGATTATTTGAATGCCAGTTAAATATGTTGGGCAAAAAAACGATATTCCTAATTCGCAACAAAGCCCCAATTATTTCAATCTACTTTACTTGGTTTTGTTGGTCAGGGTTGAAAATCACATGCATCCTAATTCCTAGAACAAAAATAATTGTTAATCAACTAGTCCAAAATATATTATTTCGTACATTTTCTTCTTCTTTCCATTTATGGTAGGAACTTCTTTACTTCTTTATCATTACTTTTCATGGATGGGAATAGATATGATTTTTTAATTTTTTGCCTGAATCGAGTGCGATGGTCTTACCGACGAGGTGATGTTGTTGAACTGTGCGTGTAGAGCAGAGTGTTGGAACTGAAGGCCCACCACGGCGGCCGGAGCCTTCCTGATACCGGACGTGTGGAACACGGCGTGGCTGGCCGTCTTAGATACTTACCGACGAGGTAATGTTGTTGAACTGCGCGTGTAGAGCAGAGTGTTGGAACTGAAGGCCCACCACGGCGGCCGGAGCCTTCCTGATACCGGACGTGTGGAACACGGCGTGGCTGGCCGTCTTAGATACTTACCGACGAGGTAATGTTGTTGAACTGCGCGTGCAGAGCAGAGTGTTGGAACTGAAGGCCCACCACGGCGGCCGGAGCCTTCCTGATACCGGACGTGTGGAACACGGCGTGGCTGGCCGTCTTAGATACTTACCGACGAGGTGATGTTGTTGAACTGCGCGTGCAGAGCAGAGTGCTGGAACTGAAGGCCCACCACGGCGGCCGGAGCCTTCCTGATACCGGACGTGTGGAACACGGCGTGGCTGGCCGTCTTAGATACTTACCGACGAGGTGATGTTGTTGAACTGCGCGTGCAGAGCAGAGTGCTGGAACTGAAGGCCCACCACGGCGGCCGGAGCCTTCCTGATACCGGACGTGTGGAACACGGCGTGGCTGGCCGTCTTAGATACTTACCGACGAGGTGATGTTGTTGAACTGCGCGTGCAGAGCAGAGTGTTGGAACTGAAGGCCCACCACGGCGGCCGGAGCCTTCCTTATACCGGACGTGTGGAACACGGCGTGGCTGGCCGTCACGAGGTTCTTTTCGTTCTCGCTGGCGTCAAACGGAACCGAGTAGACGAAGCTCTCGGGGTCTACAAAGTGTTGTTCCACGGCGCGCTTGTACCACACTTCGTCGATGGCGCGGTTGTGGATCTCGCTGAAGTGACTGGAAAACGTACAGGATATTGCCTTCAATTAACTATGATTTATTAATGATTGATTTTTTTTTTTTTATATCTGCTCCCTGTGTCCAACAATGAAGTCGGGTAGGGGATAGGAAATTAATCCCATCATATTCTGGCCCCTAGGTACATCGAAGCCGGCTGGCCATGCCTGACGCTTCCCTCATGTTAACTTCCTCCGGCTCCTCCTCTTCACTTTCTTCTTCCTGTGCTCTTTCTACAAATTCTGTCCATACTTTTCTATCTGATGATGATTTATTTATTAATTTTTAATTTATTTATTCATATTGATTATTTAGATATGATATTTTTTTATAATTATGATTTTAATTTATTCTCAGTCTGTCTTTATTATGTCTTCTGTCAAAGATTCAAATGTTAGTATCACTATCTCATTTTGAGCTGTATAGCCTCCAAGCAAATACAAAGTGAGAAACAAACATATAAAACCATGACGTTTCAGAGCAAATGGATGGTCATTTGCCACTCTGCGTTCTTTTTGTGTGTTCGTTCATCCACTGGGCTGAAGACATAGGCAGTTGTCAGCCTCGAACCGTCTTGCTTTACATATTGTGTAACTTGTTACTAGTTCTACTATGCCTATACAACGGCAATTGTACAGGTAACATTACATTGATAATTAATTATTTTTAACTTTATGACGTGTATCCCGTGTGTGTTTTGTCCAAGACTACACTTTGGGATGGATTCTACAAACATCTTAAAATCTGTCCAAATTAACTTGGTGCTTACGGTTCAGTGTTGTCCTCGGCAAAGTCCAACCATCGCGTCAGCCCACTGTGCGTAGCGACAAAGGCAACAGTAATGCCGAAGCGTTGTTTAAATTCCTTCCTAAAACACAGAATCACAATGTGTCACATTCAATTCATTCTGGGTGCATGGATTACACAATGGCTAATATTAATCAGAATAAGCTTTGTTGCGTACATAGGGTGTCCATATTTAAAAGGGAAAAAACGGGAGCTATCGGTTAGTAGACTTTGTGGCTTGTAGTTGCGCGGGCTATAAGGGGTCTGTGGTGGAGCCCCAGCTGGTGGAGGCAAACTTTTTTGGGGCTGTTTTTATCCTCAAGACAGCATTTACAATGATCTGAGCAAGCAAGGGAGGTTTATTTTGGGTGAATTATTAATTTCAAATTTCAATATTAATTCATTTATTGTGATTCACAGTAATAAATAGGCATGAAATTGGTATATTTACAAAAACGGGATAAATACAACGTCCCTGTGGACAGTTGCGAGCACACCAGCGAATAGGTCCCTAAAAACCGGGATTGTCCCGTTTTGAATGATTTGAATGGACACCCTATCCATACAAGCTTGAGTTGTATCAATCAGTAAAATACAACAATAGTATAATTGTATATTATTTAGGGTCATATGTAATAACAAAACATGGTTGGGCATCCTATTGACATTGAAATATATCTGTATGAATACTGTAACTTGTTTGTATTCGAAGTGCCCATATCTGAAAACTAAACATTTATGTCGATCCATCACATTCATGAAAACAAATAACAATACAATACAATTTGCCCAAGAATGATAACAATACAACAATTTATATTTTTTTATATTCCTAAATTAAAGTCACAATAATTAGTCAAGTTGTATTAAACTGCATTTTCTTTCACACTTCCTAAGTTACAAACACGTTACAAATATTTAACTCAACTGTGTTAAAAATCTATGTCCTTTTAATTTCATATCTATAGTGCTTCACTCAGGTACCATTCTATAATATTTAATTAATTACTTCAAATTGACTTTCTTTGTTGAAATAAATAATCAAAGAATACAAAATGACGTCAAAATTTGTTCAGTGGCATCGTAGGTTACCTACAAAAACACGGAAGGTAAATGTTACAAGAGATGTCACGGCTACTGATTTTGATCGGTTTCTGTAGCATTTAGTAACATGTATAAGACCTCCCAATGCTACGAATAAGTTCTCTCGTATGCTATCAAACTATATGTTGCCAAAATGACATGAAGTGAAGTATACAGGTGCAAACCCAACATAAAGTACACTTCGAAACCTAGTGGTAGTATTTAGCAAAAACTTGTGAAATGATTAAATCATCGTACAGTATATACTTTTATTTATTATGGTTGCATGTTCGTCCCTTGTAATATGGTTGTTAATCCCTTCGCTTATACCTACTTGTCTTGAACACCCTAAAAATGCATGCATAACGGTCATCTTGATGCATAATGGTCCTTTATTTGCCTAATTGTCTACCTGCAATCACATTTATTCAACACCTTAGTATAGATAGGATACGGCTGTAAACAGAAAGTGCTCACACGCAGCAGAGTTAATCCTATACATGAAACCGTCCATGGTGGTCCATGAAGTTGTGGCGCAGTTCCTAAGCGTACAGCTTCTAGGGATTTGGGTTTAAATCCTGCATAAGGCTTGAGTTTCTCTAATTGTCCTTCATCTTCATCTTTCACCCCAATTATCTCTAATAGCAATAATACAGACATAAAGCAACAAGAATCATCATCATCATCAATCATCATATACAGCTGTACCTGGAAATTGCATCTAAGGTGCAAGTCAACAATTAATTGTATTAATGCAGGTGTGAACAAGTTCAATAACAATTTAGGAGCCAGCCGTAATGTTTAGAAACCAGATACTATGTGTAGTAGAGTAGGTAACCAAACAGTCAAATTAATTTTCTAGTTGTTGACATTTTAGGCACCAGCATAAAATTTGTACTCGCCCGGGCAAGCAGGCGACCTGTAATTTTCCACCCCTGTATTAATGATCAGTATTTTAAATAATGATATACAGTGTGCATGCATATCCTTGCTGCTATCAGAATGTGTAACGTTAGCGATTAACATGAAATCTTATTTTCTCTGCACCCTGAAATTCACATTACAAAACCAATGGAACAATAATGTTTCAACTGCAGGCCTAATAATCTGCTGGTTTAGATCCAAGCAGCACGCGTGGGCCATCATGATAGCTGTAAACTTAGTACATAAAGGTGTGGTAGGAAGCAATTAGTTTATGCTCAGGAGTTTTCACTTGAGCTTGGCTCTTAGTTGACTTGTACGACGGGTGAAGCTATCCTACCCTGACCCCAGACGGCATGGTATGTGAAATCTTTCTGTATGCAGAATGATAATGTAAACTTTATACTGAAAAGAAGCAAGTTAAAATAAAATATACAGCATGTTGATAAAACACTTTTATCTATAGTATAGAGAGAGTATAACTAAACCTCCAGTACACATTTTTGAGTGGCATTACTTACTATCAGTTTTATCAACCTACATACACACTTTTTTTACTACTGTATCTACATATTTTTAAATTAATATTATATTATTGTACGTCCAATTTTCTTGCAATAGAAAATGGTTGCATCATCATATATCGCTAGACATCAGATTTATGTAGTATGAGCAGCATGCTGTGCATGGTTGTAAAGTCATAGATATAAATCAATAATGGTGTTGGTGTACCATGGTCAATATGGCGTACTGGCATACCGGTACTCTCCATATACATAGTACAATTCTTATTTTTTAGGCAGTTGGTCTTCATTAAACATTATAGTAATACATTATAGCACGATGTATCGGACTTATACATCAATATTATTCGCTGCCCTAAATTTCTGCACCAGTTCCCTTTCCAACCATGCTACTGCTGTGCTAGGGTACAGAGGTTAGTATTTGCCCTAAAATGTAACCCTTTATGTATGGAGGGATGCAAATAACAAGATATACGTAATACTAAAAAGTTATTTAAAATTTAATATTGACTTTTGATAGCAACGTATGAAGTTAGTATTCAATGTTGCTAAAGCAGCATGTGGGCAGTTTAGTTGTTATTATCGTAGCTGCAGCAAAATGAATTAGGCCTACACGTAATCGCTGAATATCTCACAACCATAAACGGAGGCCTGCCTACTCTGTCAAAATGTGAGCTCTCGATTTGCAGCCATCTCTGTCATCACTTCCTTTTATAGTACAATAATATGTCAGCTTAATTTCAAGGTCCATATTTCAACTGAAAATAAATCACACGGAAATCGCATCGCTGCGTTGCATACAATCATATCACAATGCTAGTGAACTTGGTCAGGCTATGCTCCACGACAGCCAGTGGCGTAACGGAAATTGCCCGGGCCCCCCCGCAAGAATAGTTTTGGGCCCCCTATATGGGGTTAGGTTAACACAACGAAATACATTTCAACTTGAGCTCTAATACCCCCACACAGTCATCTTAAATTAGTATTATCACAAGAAGGGGTTTCGGCGTCTAGCATTCTTATGACTGGCAAGCCCGTCCGTGTTCAACTGCTTGGCCTGCTCACAGTTCACACTCTATACTGAGAGAGCTTTAAGACTGTCTTGAGGCATGCTGCATGTGCTGCTACTCAAATAGTGTTTGCTCCTCCTCAAATATGTGTTATTTTAAAATCTGAGAATAACTTTTCGGTATGTTGCTACTGTGACCAGAATAGTAAGAAATAGCATAAGGGACAGTGGCGTATCGAGGAATTCACTGTGGGGGAGGGGAGGGTTGAACATCCTAAGCAAGAAGGGGGTCTGGGGCGAAAGTCACAGCCGGCGGAGGTCAATTCGCCGAAGGCGAATTTTTTTCTTCATATGTTACGTTTTACACGCCTGTAAAGTGTAAACACGCTTCAGAATCGGGACAATGATACAAGATCCCCGTCCGGGCCCGTGGTAGTATTTGGCCGTGCGGTGCAATTCCACGTAGGGTAAGCTCTTCACTGGTGGACACTGCACGGGACTTGGGGCCATGTCCCAGCCATTTGAGCGAATTTCCGTTAGAGTTTTACAGCGAGTTTTATGACGGTTTTCATGCAGTAACAGGCATTATCAAAAACAATTTATAGCTGAAGATTAAATTTTACCTCTTACAATAATTCCACCCATAAGCGTTTTTAAATATATTCCTTCAAAATTGTCCCATTCCTCTAACTTCTTCCCCCGTATGGCCCCGGAGAAGAACAGATCCGAGTTGACAACATTTGAAATTTTATGACGAAAAAATAAGATCTGTATGTTTGGCGAGCCGGGCCCCCCTACACAGCGGGCCCCCCCGCTTCGCGGGGGCGGCGGGGGTCTCCTTTACGCCACTGACGACAGCCACTGTACCAAGGAATGACAACAATACAACGTTTAGACCAGGGGTTCCTGCAATTGAATGATTAAGTGTGTGTATCTTAGTATAAGCAAATAACTTTCAAAATACATGTCAATTTCTCCTTGATTTCCATACATTTTTACAAATTATGATTGATTAAAAATAGTACTACACAAAATAATAGCAGTTTAATAACATCTTCATCGATTTTGGAAGCGATTTAAAAATTAGTGATTTACTTTACCTGGGCAATAGACCCATCAGCATCGCTATAGGGCTTTTGTGAGAAAAGTGAGTAGGAACGAAAGTTGTGGTTAGTGCGAGTTATCAAGCAGTGCAAATGCCATTTTAAATTGTGCCATGCATATGGGTACATAGAATGGTTGTTTAACATGATTCTGATTGAAAATGTGAAGCTATTGTGAAATTTTTAAACACATTATGGGTATAGGCCTATATTGTTTTAGGCAAAATATATGCTTTTTCCGAATTTACCTACTTTGTTTTGTACAAAATTATATCAGTAATAAAATAAAATAGCTCATCATACTTTCCAAATGGGTGTAAGTTTGTAATCTTGCAAAGCGAATGGTTTTGTTCTAAATATTGTTTTTAAAGAAGACATAATTAATTAATTATAATACAAATTCATTTTATAATTTACTAAAGCTTGAACTTTTTTACATGGCAAAGGGAATTCTTTTCAAAGTTTGTTTTGAATGTGAGTTAGGCTTTCACATAACTCTAGAATTTATTTCTTAAGTCCGGTGCAATTCATGATTTATTTTTTAATACACAATATACCTATGGCATTTATTTGTGTTTTTTTTACTGGATTTTAAATTAAATATAAAAGTCTTAAATACCTAACTATAAACAAACCATTACACGTATTGTAAAACTTTCAAGACTTAGGTATACAAGAAGATACATTATTCCTAACTTCCATAGTACGTAATTTCTTTGTGCTTACATTCACGTTTCTTGTATGTGAATTTTAGTCACAAAGCATATAATAAGTAAGTTGTACTGAAAAAAGTGTTAACTATTTTCAGTTATTAGATGTCACCGAATGTGACCAGGAAATATATTTTCATAACATTACTACAATCATGTAACTCCACCATTTTTACATAGCAAATTAGTTACTTCATTGCATAATATGATTTAGGCATATAGGTGTAATTCCGTGTGTATTTTCATTAGTTTCATCACTTGAGTGCTAACATGAATTAAAATGAAGTAAAATGTTAAAGTGTAAAATGTGCATAAAATGTTGATTTTTCATGGAACAACTTACCTCTTTTCTTCTTTTGACGAACTAAAGTTTCTAGAAAACCATTCTGTGACCTTGGCATCAAATATCAGCGACAAGAAAAGTTTTCGGTCACCTGCAACAGTTACAGTGGTCACAAGGTCGTACAAATATTCGAGGTCAAGTTTATAGTCACTTGCAACATTATGGTAGGTTCAAGGTTTTTTCCATATCCATAGTTCAATAAGTATTTAGTTCATCTTCGCAGTTCCTGCAGCATTTTTGTGGTTGCTATGGAGATAACAAGTAAAGGCGGGTTCACACAAAATGACTAAGACTAACGATCAGTGTTTAAGAAAGTTGAAGTATACGATTTACATTGAAGCGTTCACATACTTTACTAGTGATTAGTGTTTAAGACCGAGTGATTAAGAAAGCTCATTATTGTTCTTCACGATTGTTAAGCGTTAGTAACAACCAATCGCTGTGTGGAACATCACAGTAGTTCAGCCAATGAAAATATTGCCATCCGAGTCAAGTTAAGTTTTAATGTTGTTTAGGTTTTCACTTTTACACAGTTTGTTTTGACATCTTCCGGTCACGGCTTCCGGTACCGATGTAAACAATAGGTTCGTTTGATTTGGCTACACCTTTTGTACTTTTTGCACTCACTCCATGTTATTTCATGGGGTAAATGTCAAAACGTACAAAGTGACGGTAAATCTAACGAACCTAATTTTAAATCAAAATTTTACATCGTCTGCTGCAGCCTGTAGGTTATCAGTCCATATCAGTTACTATTTGAAAATGAATCCCGATAATGAGTGAATATGGCGATATCATACATATCTTCAATATTTTCAGCAAATATAATAACAGCTGTCAACTTCGGGACAACATGGAACCGTTTTTGTTTTACACGCACACGCCATAGTACTAATTTTTACGGGAAGAGTGTGCTGCTCACTTATCAAAGCACTCGAAGACTGCCATCTTTCAAAGTCGTCATGTATTTCGTTGCAAGATATGGGGGGCGGAGTTTTGTTTTCCTAAGGCTTAGTCACTAGTTGTTAGTCTTAGTCCATAGTCATTCTGTCTGAATGCGCCTTTAGCGGCATGCTAAGTATTTAGCAGTCCTTCATCCCGGGCAACTTTCATCACACCATATAGTTATATATTTCAATAAGTTGTAGTTGTCTGTTGTGTTTTTATTTTCATCAGTTCCTAAGAAATCGAGATTGTTTGATAGTTTCTCAGTATAAATATTCAAAAATATTTATTCAGAAAATACTGATCAAATATTTTATTTGGCACATAACAAATAAGGTTACCAAATGTAGAGTATTTTTTTGTACAGAAAAATTTAAGCCCTCAGTCTAGAATTTAATCAGTAGGTAAATGTCAACATTCAAACTAGAGAAAATCATGACGTGCTAAGAAATGTGCTTTATTGACGTATTGCTTGTTCTTACTCTTTAAATTCGTTTCAAAATTGTTATAATTTTTGGTACACAGGTACACAAGCTACTAAGCATTACCTGATATCGTATTTATTTACCTCTTTATAACAATTAACAATTTAAGGATGAATGTGCCATTCATCCTTAAATTGCACAAGACATTGGAATCTCAGTATGCACTCAACCCTCAGCTGTTCATTTGTGTCTTTGAGTTCATGTTTGTATGCAGCCGGTCAGTTTGGTTTGCTAGTCTACTCTAAAAACTAGAGATTCTAAATAGAACTTTGTGCATGCATGCAAAATTCTCTTCCTTGCTCCTACAAATTCACGTACAGCTAGAAAGTCTGATGTCACGTTATGACTGCCTTGGAGGATGTATAGGATAGGATGTGTATCCATCACTCTACAGAATCGTGCAATCTGTGTACAAAACTTGAACTATATCTACAGTAGGCATGAATTGTTGACATTTTATGTCCTTGCGAAAACGTCATATCCATTAAAAGTGACTGCCAAAGTAGTGAAAAGTAGCCAAAGGTTACTCTAAGGGTAATTGGAAATATGAAGGCACATGTCAATTTAAATAAAAATAAACTAGTAGGCCTTATGTATTAGTAAGTAGTTCTTGGTTCTTGGTCTCTCCTCAACATTTTACAATGTGTCACATTCCTCTTTAATCAAGGGAGCTCTTCAATGTTTTAGTTAAACTCATAAAGATTAGATCATACAAAATATTTATGGGCTGCAGTAAAAGCTGCAAGTGCTAAGCAAGCCAACTTTTGGTAGGAATATAATATGCTGATAAGTAGTAATCCTAGTGCTGGTGCTACACTGGCATAATGCAGTTAGAATAATATAGTACAAACATAAATTTTGAAGATATATTCTTGCAAGTTGGGTAGTAGGTGCTTTATTCTTTTTGAACTTTGATAAATTGTAATCGTTATTTTCGTTCGAAATACAGATTTAAGACTTTTTTATTTATACTCAGTAGAGGATTCATAGACAAGCAATCGCAGCTATGAAATGGATACTGTAGCCTACAATAATATTAGGGTTAAGGGATGGTGGTAATTTGGTTTTGGGGATGACTAGACTGAAATGACTCGTCATGAAGTTGTTACCTAGACTACAAAGGGCGCCACTGGAAAACTACTTGCAAGATCATTAATTCCAGTTTTAGATTTAAGACATTACATGTATTGAAATGAAATGTAATGTCCCAATCATTTTTTATTCAAGCATAATATGTTGTAAGATTTAATGTGATTTCTTGTGTGTAGATGTTTAAAACTAAGCTCAGCTCAAATATGACGTGGAAGTGATAATGATAAAACCTAATACTCGTTTGTTGGTGAAATCTCATTTCCACAGCTAAGATCCCTGGTGGATCATAACATATTAAGGTGTATGGTCATGTCACATTATACAGATACCTGCTAGAGAGTGAGGTACAGGTTGTACTGTGTAGTGAATATTGCTCTACTAATGTGCTAAAATAAGGTGCGATTGAGACATGCAGCAGTGCAAATGCGTGTAGTGCTTAACAACTGTTAAGATACTTTGTGCAAAGGTGCTTCTACATTGTGCAAATAATTTCATCTTTGACACTTGAGCTACTCACAGAAATATGAGTCCTTGTCCAATTTTTCATTTTTCCCCACAGATGTGTTAGCTGTGGAAAAGAAATATTTCCATGATGAGCAATCGGAACGTCTTGGCGAAGGTTACCTTGCGTTTTGTGTTTGAAATATTCCGTCTGAGGTCCGTTCATAAATCTCCTGGCAGAGGTTTGGTAAACCTCAAACTTGGCACGTCAAGCCCTCGCTATAAACGCCATATTGTTCTGTATACTAAAAATCTACGTAATACTGTAAATAGCCCTATAGGGTGTCCTGGGTAATTATGGGACAATGAAAACTCGGGGCTAAAACAGGACAGTTGAAATTTACTGTAATGAATACCGGTTTATATTTTAAAATTTTTATAAATGTGGGTAGGTATATTATGACATGCCGTGTTATATACATGAAAAGCAATAACATTTCTTAATTTTTTACGAGTAATCATGGGCATGGTCGTTGTATACTCATGTTGACCCATTTGCCATAAGTATACCAGAACAACAATAAACACTTATATTTAAACGCCTACCTAGAATTAGAATTAGAATTAGTATTTCGATATAAGAATCTTGATGAAACTAATATAATAATTAATAATATCTTGTAAAATGTCTAATGGTGAATAAACATATTATTATTATTATAACAATTTGGTAGCTATATGGAAGATAGCATAAAAAACATTGATTTCCAATATCCTGGGGGTCTATTATGAATACAAACCCCATAACTAAAGTCATCCTAAAACAACCTTACAAATGATGTGTCATAAAACAGTGGTTAGTGACCGATTTCAAGTACCAATTGCTGATTGGCCAGAAACGGTAGCCTTGATGAAAGCAAATGTACGGTTGTTTCAGGACGACTAAAAAACTGGTATTATTGTTCACAAATGTCAGGTGACATGTCCATTACTAGTGAGTTACATATATAGTCTAAATGTCAGTGGAACTAAAGCATGATATGAGAACTTACCTAGTTCAGGTGGAGGGAAAGTGCGGTTCAAAGGCCAACGCCATCCTGGCTGTAGAGACTTGTTTAAGAAGTGTAGGAGCTCAAACTCAGGGCTTGAAAACTGATGCTCTTCGTCTGCATCATAGCGATAGGTGCAGTATACCCTGTCACAAACAAGACATTACAATAGATTGAATAGGCCCGATTAGGATTGAAACAAGTTCTCCGTGTGGGTGCCTTGCATTAACCATAGTATCACACCATAGAGGATCACATGAATAATGGAAAATCCTTCAGGTCATGTTAAAATACCATAGTTCCCATCGATGGAATGATTTTAATTTTTTAAATGTTTGTTGATAAGACTAAGACTTTGGTATTGCTCATTCAATTCCTATATACCCCAAATTTTAGCGGTACATTAACTGGAATTGAAAATATGTAGGATGTTTGTCGATCATTAACTCACCACTCAGGATGGATTTTCCACTTGTTCCCGCTAAAGTGCTCCCTAATCAAGGTGGTACCTGAAAATGCAACATGCGGAATTACACATTTGCTCAGTCTGGTTCTGGCATATTTAGCTGTCTGGTCAATGGTATTACCGTTACCTTTGGGGTGGCTTCGGTGCATCCCAATCTCCTCGATGGCATTGACGCGATACGAACCGTACGGCTCGGGGATTGTGATGACGAGGGTGAACGGGGTGTTTTCGATACCGCGGTAGTAATATCGCCGCGTCATCCGGGACACACGTTTCTGAAACACGGATTTTTCAACATCTTTGATATACCCTTGAACGTGAAGCGGTGGGAAATACTGGAAACATTTGCTCTCGGTTGTGTGTGTTCGAAAAGAGAATGAAAGAGGAAAGATTTCTGTTTACTCACATCATCATTTGTTTATCTGAATAGATCATGAGAGATTTAATAAATTAGTACATACTAAGGTTTATCATTGCCATTTTAAAATTTGACGAATTATTTATATTTTACAAACTAGCTTTAAGTTGTGTTGAGGATCACCGAAGTGTGCCCCTTTCCCATTTATCACTTTCATTAATCCATCCTTCCCTCGTTTGATAAATTCTATTACCGATATTTGTATAAGAATAAAAGTCCCCCATTCAATCGTCCCACCTTACAAAGAATGGTTGCCACAGTTTAGTACTTATACAGTTCACTCACCATATTGTCAATGTGGTACTTGACTTTCAGCAGTGTTGTCCCGGATGATTGGTTTATTACGCCATCTCGGAACTAGGAGAAAACAAACATACAATTATACATATGTGCACACACATCCTACAAGTGTGACCAAGATTTTGGCTGCTGGTACAGAGTTACAAGATTTGTTGGTAATGGTGATGCAGTGGGACGTTGATACATAAAACAAACATTTTAAAATCTAATTCATTGAAAATATTTGTATATAAAGTTATAAAATGTTGTTACTACATAACCACCAATGGGATTTTGCCAGAAAAACTAATATTAAATAAATGTAAAATAGTTATAATAAAACACATTTTTGTATTCTTAGGAATTATATGCATCGTCTTTGTAAAAGGACTAATTGTTATTATTGAGTAAACTAAACTTTGTTGGTTATAATTAGAGACGTTTGTTTTTCGGAATCCGCGATAAAACGAAATTCATTATTTGTGGTGTAAGAACTTTTTTTTGACAGATGTCGGCATGTTGGACATGAAGGATAAGGAATCAAATCGCGAAATAACACCATATTATTTTAATAACGCGAATTGAGTGTTGAAATAGCGAAATAACACCATTTTCAGCATTTTTAACTATTTACAGTAAACATTGCATATTTTACGTAATAATTACTACTTTTGACCTTAAGTCGGTAAAACAGTTTAGTCTCAAACTGTTTACCAACCACATTTTTTCCGATGGAAAAGTGGTTTGCAGCGTTGCTGGTTGATAGCGTTGCTCAAAATAAAGCGGTGCGAAGCGAGTGAAAATTTCCGTTGCTTTGAAACTTCCTGATTTCTCCATTTCCATTATAAAAATAACACCGAAATAACACCACATTTTTAAGCGAGCGAAGCGAGCGTTTCCACTTGACTCTTATGGCACTTCATTCTGTTTTTTTTTTTGTTTGTTTGTTTTTTTTTTTTTGTTTTTTTTATGTCCGTCGATAGCGGTCGAACGGAAAGTCCGATCAACTTGAAATTTGGACCATCCACAAGCCTCGATGTGGATTGAAGGTGTATAGTTTTGAGGCAAAATCGTTCGAAAAGTTACAAAGTTACACCATAGTTACTGCAAAATATTTTTCTGAAACAAAATGGCGGCAAAATGTGAGATAGCCAGATTTTTCTACAGATTTTTCCGGTCACGAATATGTTAATGTAATGGCGATCTGATAAGTATTGGCAAAGTTACACCTAAGTTACTCGAAAATATTTTTCTAAAACGCAGTAACGGCAAAATGTGAGGTGGCTATCTTATAGTAAAGTTTTGTCCGGTCACGAATATACTAATGTAAACGCGATCCGATAGGTATTAGAGGCAGAAATTACATTTCTATTGCTGTCAATAAGTGTTAGTAACGGTGGCGGACCGTGTTGAAAACATGACCACGAAAATTCTTAGCAACGCACATTGCACTGCATACAACAATGTCGGAAAGTATAATAGCCATGGAAATAAGAACATTTTTTGCAATGCGCATTCTTGAATTGTTGTTAATTGTTGTTCGTATTAGCATTGAAAACTTTTCGCCAGAAAGTTCGTAGATATTGACGCGCTCGCTTATCAACGCGTCAAACAGAGCGTTTTCCTAGTGGTATAGAATAAAACGATTTTTTTTGAAAAATAAAACCATTTTCAAACACCTCTAGTTATAATGTTAGTACTGTACCACACATTTGATAATGATTCATTTTACAGTCATTTTGAAGGAACTGAGATTATAGGTTACTGTTAATGGAAGCATTTGTTAAAACTTTTTTTTTGATTCGTAGAAATAATTTGTAAAAGTAAGGAAATATCTTGGAATAAACTATAATCAACTTACTGCAATGAGGTCTGGATTCATATCTCTGGCCTCATTCTCATCATCAGTGAGTTCCACTTCAGCCATATCAACACTGTTGTAGCTTGGCTTTAGAATGCCCTGGAACTAAGACAGAGTTCAACATGGTTACGTCATTGCTTTACGAAAAAATAAGTGGAGGGCTAATATCGTTTATCAGAGAAGATTATGATTTGTTTTGCTTGTAAACATTAGTTATTTATTTAACGATGATCCGTACGTGTTGCTTCATTCTCTATCATTGATGATAATTTATATATACCTATAAAAGCTAGATTATGAATAACAATGTATTTATTGACTACCCACTCAGGCACAAGAACTGATTTTCAGTGGGTGACGGCGACGCTATACCATGTATTATGTGCCTATAGTAACTATAGGCTGTTATGGCTCCAATGTCTACATTTATTTCTATTTTAATTTCTTTACCAATATTATATCGACATACCAAATTAAATTTTCAAAGAGTAAAAAAACATCCCGGACCGAGATTCAAACTTTGTACCTTCTGGACTGGAAGCAGGAATACACCCAAAAGATCAGTTAGCCACATGGGCCCTGTGTGGGCCTTAGACCAGTAATATATTACTGGTCTAATGTGTGGGTCTGTCATCAAAGAATCCCATCTATGAAAGTGATTTGTGTAGCCAAACATCTGAACAATATAAGCAAATACCTTACTACAATAATACGGGACACTGGCCTAAATTTGCTGCGACACGTAGGTAGTGCTGCTCTCAAGCGGCAGGAGGAGATCCTAACATGATAAGAATATTGTTACGAAGATACGTAACAAATACCGATGGGTAGACTATTATAATATTTGAAGTTACGTTGCTCTTATAATGAAGTCAATCCCTAAGAAAGGATTTTTAAAAATTCCGACCCTAAGGGGGTTAAAAAGGGGGTGGAAGGTTTTCATTAGACTACCTATATCTCAACAACTAAACGTGCTATAGATCTGAAAATTGGTACATAGGTTCTCCATTGTAAACAAAAAAAAGTAGTTTTACCATTTTTCGAAAACCCAGTTAAGAGGGGTGAAAACGGGGGTTGAAGTTTTTATGAGCATATCTATAACTCTAATACCAAAGATGACATATGCGTGAAAATTTGTATTTAGATTCTTCTTTTAATATAAAGAATCACGTGTTTCACCATTTTTCGAAAATCCAATTGCGGGGATGAAAACGGGGGGTGATTTTACAGCCCAAAAACCGAACATGTTACAGACGAAAAAATTGATAGTTATATTCTCCTCCAAAAATAAACGAACACAGTTTTACCATATTTACGAAAATTCAGTGAACGGGGGTGAATAGAGGGGTGATTTTTAGATCATGAGTAGAGATACGTGAAAATAGCGTTTTGTGTATAGATGCTACAAAGTGCAATTTTTCAGTAGAAACTAAGGTTTTTCTGTTCCTATTTTATTATATTTAACATAGTAATTATACTTTGTTTATGATAAATGCAATTTGTTGATTTTAATTTTAATAGTATGACATGATTTAAAAATAAAAATGTGAGAAAACTTCATTCTCAAGTTTGTTAATCTTGGCAAAAAAATAGATGCTACAAAACGCTATAAAGTGACAATTGAAAATGCTATTTTTACGTATCACTAATCATGAGACACCTATATCTCAAAAACCGAAGATGTTACAGACGTGACAATCGGTAGTTAGATTCTCCAATAAAGATAAAGAAATATGTGTTGTACCATTTTTCTAAAATCCACTCAAAATGGTTGAAAAGGAGCGATAGAATGAGGGGGTGATTTTTTTTCTCAAAAACCCGAAGATGTTCCAGACGTAAAAATTGGTATAAAGATTCTCCTTTAAAAAAAAAGAAAAACATGTTTGACTTTCTTTCGAAAATCCAATAATGGGTGGCGAAAAAGGGGGTTGTTTAAAAAATGAGGATACCTGTATCTCATTAACCAAGGATGTAACGACTGTGAAAATTGGTATTTAAGCAACTTAAAAACAATTAGAAATATGTCTTAGCATTATACAAAAATCCAGTTATCGAGGGTGAGAATTGCGAGGGTGAATTTTTTTATGAGGGTATCTATACATCTCAAAACGCGGAAATGGTAAATGTTATATACATAATGATGTTTTTATTTTTTAAATATCTTTAAAAAAAACTTAATACGTGCTTTACTTTTTCCATAACATTCCAGGGGGTGAATTTTGTTTTTTTTATCTAAAAACGCAATATTTTACAGACGTGAATTTATGTATTTGGATTCTACTTAAGAAATAAGTAGATAGGGGTTTTACCATTTTCCTCAAACCAAGGTAAGGCGGGTGAAAGAAGCCCAGGGGGGAGGGGGTGGTTTTCTAAATCTTAAAAACCGAAGTTGCTACAGGCGTGATAATTTATATTTTTATTCTTCTTTAATAATGAAGTCAATCCCTAAGAAAGGATTTTTAAAAATTCCGACCCTAAGGGGGTTAAAAAGGGGGTGAAAGGTTTTCATTAGACTACCTATATCTCAACAACTAAACGTGCTATAGATCTGAAAATTGGTACATAGGTTCTCCATTGTAAATAATAATAAACATGTTCCGTTTGTGACTTTTAAAGAAATAACCCCCTGTTTTCACCCCATTAATTGGATTTGCTAACAATATTAAAAAACTTATTTCTTTGTGATACAAGAAAATAATATCCATATCAATTTTCAAGTCTGTTACGTTTACCATAATCGGTTATTAGATATAGCAATTTAAGAAAAAAAACACCCCCGCTTCTTACGTAAGGGGGTTACCTGGATTTTCAGAGAATGGTATAACATGTGTTTCTTTGTTTTTAAATTTGAATTTTAATAACAATATTCAAGGAGTAACTGTATCGGTTTTTTTAGTTAAAGCTGTATCTTTATTTTTAAAAACATACCCCCTTTTTCCCCACCCTTTATTGGTTTTTTGAAAAATGGTTTAATATGTGTTTTTTTAGTTTTGAAGAAGAATCTAGGTATCAATTTTCACGTCTCAAATATCTTCGGTTTTAGAGATTAAGAATTCACCCCCTCTACTTCACCATCCCTTTTCATCCTCCTTAACAGGATTTTAAGAAAGTGGTAATGTATTTTGTATTCCTTTATGTTTGAAGGAGAATCGAACCATCTATTTTCACTTCTGTAACACCTTCGTTTTTTGAGATATTTGTGTTCTTAATTTACCCCCTCTTTTCACCCCCGTTAACTGGATTTTCGGGAAATGGTGAAACACGTGTTTATTTATTTTTAAAGCAGAATCTTACACTCAATTTTCACATCTGTAACATGTTCAGTTTTGGAGATTTTAAAACACCCCCAGTTTTCACCCCTTAACTGGATTTTCGGAAAATGGCAAAACAAGTGTTTCTTATTTTGTAAAAAGGAACCTAAATATCAATGTTCATGTTTGTAGCATCTATGGTTTTGAGACATAGGTATCGTCATAAAAAAATTCAACCCCCTGTTTTCACTCCCATTCATATGATTTTCTAAAACCGGTAAAACATGTATTTCATTATTTTTAATGAAGAATCTAAGTACCAATTTTGACGTCTGTAATACTTTCTGTTGTTGAAATATAAGTATTATAAAAAATGACTTGAACCCCCTTTTTCATCCCCTTATGGACAGAATTTTCAAAAAACCTTCGTTAATGGGTGGGTTTGTCATAATAGCTACGTACCTACCAAATTTCACGTTCCTAGGTTGAACGGTTTGAGCTGTGCGTTGATGAGTCAGTCAGTCACTCACTCACTCACTCACTCACTCACTCACTCACTCAGTAAGACACTTGCTTTTATACATATATATATATAGATTTATGTAATGTCACACCATTTCCCCCTCCCCAACCCTATACCATCGCTTTTTCATCATTCACCCCCCTAAAAGCGTCGCGTAATAACATAAACGGCCCCTGTAATGTTCGTTTTACACACATTGTTTCGCACATCTTTTACTTAAATACTAAGATATAGTTTAGATTAATTTGTTCATAATTATAAATGGCAATCATAACTTAGTCTATTACATATGTTTGCAGTACAATGATGCGTAATTGCTAGCTTTACTAGCAGGTTTTAAAGTGCGAAAATAACATTGAATCAAGCGGCCATCATCGAAATATCTCCTCAAGCCGTTAGTAGCGCTAGTGTTGCGTGTCGCCGCCTTCTTGTATGTTAAATATGGACAGTGTCCAGTATTATTATTGTAAGGTATTTGATATAAGCCATGCTTACCACTGGTCGTAGATCTGGATGGATTAGGATGAAGCCATTGTTGGTGACAATGAAAGCGTAACCGTTCACTCCCAACTGCAAACAAACAAAACAGTCGTTTGATCGGGGATTTTTATCGACACTATGGAGGAAGCGAGATTGGCCACTGATGGCGCTAGTGAAAACGAATGAAGCGCTCCAAGTGGCAAAGTCGCGCAACAACCTGCTGAAGCAGCGTCGTTCTTCCTATGTCAATAAAGGGAAATTGTGAAGATTGTTTAATTAAATATGGGTTTTAAAATTTCCGTGCAGATTATGAATCCCATCAGTAAATCTTAAAAAGGCAAGCCACCATTTTAATCAGGACACGTTTTAGACGTAAAAACAACAAATAACACACAACAAACACAAACAAAACAAGATAATAAAAGCCAAAACATAAACACAAAACAAAACAACAATACAAAATAAATACACATCGACAATAAAAACGAAACAAACGCCAAACAAAAAACAAGATATATCACAATAATATCCAGCACTATTTTCAACCGCGGAATGAAATCTTCAGCAGTTTGTTGCTAAATTTGGCCACATACAGCGCTGTATGTACTAACACACGGTGCCTATAGTGACTAAGCGGCCATCTTCGTTGTTCATTGTATATCAGTGGCTCCCCATTGGGTTTCAACAACAATGCCCACAAAAGAATTTGCAGCTTATTATAATCATAATTATAAAATGTAAACAGAAAAAATGTCCCACGATTAGCATAAAGTCGAGCCTGGGTTGCAAAAGAAGAGGAATGAACTTGCCCCAATGCAGGTGTCTAATATCCCTGGCTAAAGTATGCATCATGCGAGCTCTGAACAATGGACCCTGAGCCCATTCATTTACATCTTTTTTATCAGTGTGCCTCTACTATGGTGATATACACTTGCTAACTTTATTTAGCAGCTTGCGGACAATAATGTATTTGAATACTTTCTGATGGTGTGATAAACTCTTTCAAATACAATTATTCTAAAAAGTAAAAGAAGTTAAAACTTACCATGTGAGGCATCATCAGTTTCTTAAAGTCTTCAACTGGAACATCCGTTCCAGCAACTCCCAAGAGGTTTGCAATGCGAGACTGAAAATATAGCGTGGAAGTTAGAACAACATCAGGGTGTTATTGCATCCACACAATTGAAAGGCATTCGATAGCGTGCTCTATAGAGTTGTTCCAAGCTTTAACATTTCATGTGAAACCCCGTTACAATGTACACAAACCATGGTATAGTAACATAAAGTGTTCTAAAGAGTTATTTCTAATTTTAAAAAAAAATACAACTGTCAGGTCAAGCACTTATTTTCATAAATCTGGTAACAAAGTGAGCAAGCCTAACTTTTGTCAAACCTGCCCTTCGTGAATCATAACAAAAATCTAAACCAAAATTTAATTCGCATTACAATATTTTGAAAGTTTTTAAATACCAGACAGATATCTAAAACAATTTTAAAATACAGTTGTTATGTTTTGAGACAATGAAGTATATTCTTTTCATATCCAAATTCAACAGTTTTACACTTCATACAAGTTGGAACAAAGATACCAATTGATCCGATAATTAATCCGATTCCAAAAATATTTTATCAGCAGTTATTACTTTTTTGTTTATGAATTTGTAGCTTAAATTAACAAAGAAATTATTGTTTTAAACTGTAAAGATGTAATTTACATAGTAGTGCATTTGTAAAAAAATTGCAAATATTACCGATGAATGATAATTATTCAAGTCTCGTGTTCTACTTGAAAGTTGATGAATTAAATGAAAAGATTGACTACTGTTTCATTACGGTATTATTCCTTGAAGCATACATCACAATGATTATAAAGCTCAAAAGTTTTAAGTATAAGCCTACATATACTATACTGGTTTGAAAATATAAAATTGCGTGATGATATCGTATTGAAGTAGGTAGCAAAGAACATGCACCATTTAATTAATGGACAAACGAAAACAAAAAGTAATTGCATAATATATACAATCTGTTTATAGATATATATGATTTCAATCTTTAAGATAAAATATGTCAAACATTGTTTATGAAGCATAGGCATATTATACTTGAAATATACTCATTCTTGTAATTAATGGAAAGTGTAATATAGTAAATAGTAATGCCACAGTACTTATTATTTTGCTGTATTTTATTCCAAACTTTATGAGTGTAAAATTGCTTGCTGTACGTTATAACTTAGAGTTGTACTGTACTACAATGCAACTTTATATTCATAAAACATCTACTCACTACAATATTGCCACTCTAACGCTACATTCTATTCAACTTAATAATAATTATTCTAGACTAAAAGGCATGGATTAATAATTAACTATAGCTTTAACTTTAATTGTATTATTAAAGCTTGATGTAATGAAAATATACTGAGCAGTTTAATTAATTTTACCCATGCAGTAGTCTACATAATTATTATGTATGGTTAGTTCAAAACATAACAAATACCTAGTTGTTTACTATTACTATCAATAGGTTACATAGGTTTATTGAGACGAAAGCATTTTACTGTCTATTTCTAAGTTCATCTGGAACACCACAGTCAAATTGTTAGTGGATAAATATATAATATCATCTATTTCATATTCAGTATGATTAAAATGCCTCTTTTTTTCAAGTAGCTATTTCCACAGCTAAACTAGACTAAGGCTACAGTTTAATATAAAGGTACAATATTCAAATTGGTTGTCCATTGGCAATGGATGTAATCCACTATCTACGTAGCTAGAAGGAAAAAGCACTCAATAGTAAAATACCTTAAACCTCCGTAACTACATAATAATAACTTGTCTACTTCGTTCACAAAATTATCGTTCTTTGTTCTACCTCTCTCGTTTTTTCAACCCAAATCGCCTCATTTATCATGATCCGTTCGGTGATGTTCTGTGGAGGAATAATGTAAAAACAACAAAAATCCACACACAAAATATACTTAAGTTTAGTACACAACACTGTTATACTATTTATAAATAAATAATGAGATTTCTCAAGTCTAACAATTAATATGCATCCAATTATGATTGATTTTCAAATGACATAACTTCACTGCAGCCATTAGAGAAACATAGTAAATAACTGAAATTGGAATCATTACACATTTAGAAATGAATTAAACAAAGGGCAGAAGTGCATGTGCTGGTGTTATGGTAAGTGGATTTATTTCTTTCTTAAGGTTATGTGCAAGAATATAAAAATTCAGCCAAAAGGAGTTTTACAATAGGGATTGTAACAAATATTAGAAATATTACAATTTGCATTAAGTTATAACACAAGGAAAGGAGATACTTAAAACAAAATCAGAAAATTACGAAAGTTCACACAGCCCTACGTGTCACAAAATTAAGCAAAGTGTTTGTGTTTGTGTTAACTTGAAATACCAGTACATCTGAATGAAAAACTAATGTTGCAAATAAAATGTAATACCAAAACAACATATAAACTAAAAATGGTACTTGTTACATGTCACGTGTGCTAGTTTTCATTGTGTCTGATACACATTTAAAAAGTATGTAAACCAAAATAACATTGATTTATTTTTACAATTTTCATTACAATTTAGGAAAGTGTTTCAAAGCATGTACACCAAAATCAGAGCACTACAATTGTTCATGCATTTATCATGTGTGCAATTAATTTTGATTTGTGTGATTTGAATCAAAATACTGTCGAAGACACAACACAAATTAATGAAATTATACCTGTAAAACACAGAAGTTTACATGCTGTGTGTATGCAGGGTACGAATTGTCAGTTCTTCAGTGGGGGCAGTATGATAAATGCCCCACAAATAAATAAAAAAATGTTTCCAGAATCATTTAGGAAGGTATTGCTTGAAGTGTCCAGCAAACGTGTACGTATGTACAAGTAGTACATTTTGGAAAATGGATCCGACCCAAAAATTGTGTAATGCTGATATCCGACTAACTATACCATCTCCATCAATTGTGATACTTGACCACGATTAGATTTATTATTTGGCTATTTTCCAGAGTTTGGTATATAAACCATCTCTATTAGAGATGTCTTTAACAGTGCCAGCAATAAAATTAATAGAGATAGGGAAATCCCCCCCATTGCCACTTCAATTCGTACCCTGCGTATCAATGTATCGTTTACTCTTAAACAAATTAAAATAAAGAAACATATCATAAACAACAAAAAGAAAATTACACGTGTTTGTATAGGTAGTGAGTGCACCTATAGGTTTAGTGTGAACTAACTGAAACTATCCTTGAATTTAGTATTGTATGTATTAGAAATATGTGAACAAAAAAGTGTATCATATATGTAAAGTACATGTCAATGAGTGTAGATTCTTCAATGCGCATCAAGAATATTTAAGTATGTAAATGGCAGAAAATTGCTAACATATTACATTTTTGTTGTTTTGTTTTTCTTTTAGCAATTCTCTCCAGGGAATAATGAAAAAATTGTGTAAACAAAATCAGAAATCTATAATTGTTAGGTGTGCAATTTTGGTTTCAGTGTGTGTAATTTTGTGCATTTCATGTGCATATTCAAAAACATTCTTACCGCGTTTTCTCGCCGATCGAATACGGGCATGGAAACGGACGTCATCAACTTATACTTCCGAACATCGCCAAACTGGTTTTGCACCTGGAATGAAAAGAATCACGTCAGATGTACGTTAACGAGACCTACAAGAATGGTTGTTGAGAGGTGAAATACAAGTGCGCTCACCCTCTTCATCTTCCTAACATACCGACGATCTTGTTCCTCATGACTGATAAAGTTCTTCTTGTTCTTACGGTAACTCCAAATGACTTCCTTTTGCTCCGAACATTCTTCGTTTTCCCACAGCCAATCTGTCATCTTGGGATCCTAAATATCGGCATTACAAGATCAAATGTTGTCATTTTTGGTTAGCAATGAATCTAAAATTTGAGTTGGATGGGGAAACAATTCCTTACCCATAGCATGGGCATAGATGTGTGTACAAACTAATGAAACCATCATACTTAAATATATGAATGTGATGTCACTGCTTGCATTTATTGAGAGATTGTCATTATACAGCAAGCAGTTATATGTTACTTTTGACAAAATAAAATATCTCTACAAAAACTGCTTTAAGAGAAGGAGGGAATACAAAATCTCTATATTCTCAATTCATGTTGAAATGTTGATTGGCATTTGTTGTTGTGTGGTTGGCTATTGCAAGAGTACTCGCCTCTGTGTCTGCATAGACTGGGGTCCAGATAGTTGGGTGCTCGTTCTTCCACAGTACCATAGGCCGCGACATGACGGGAACGTAAGCCAGCACTTTCTCCCGCACTTCTGCTAGCGTTTGAAGGTGAACGAAGAACCCTAGAACATGGGAATAGTTGGTGCACAATATGTTATCAAATTGAGAGAACATAACTACCTACTAGAAATTAACATCTTTAGTCACACAGGTTATGGAAAAGTGTAGCTAATGAAACAGTGTTAATTTTGTTGAAAACATTTGTAGGCATGACAGAATAATACAAATAGTATAACCTAATTAATATAAGGCAAGTGAAAATGAATTAGTAGAGGAGCAAAAGGTAACATTTAAGTTCTCGTGCGCCTTTCGTGAAAGAGTATTGCGGTAAACGGTATTCTGTTACGGCATACCATACGAGTATTTTGCACCTACCTGGCAGATCCTGGCACGCTGCAGAGGGCGCCAGGAGCGTCGTGACGTCATAGACACGTTTTAATTAATTACTTTTGAACGGTTTATGTAACAGAAAATATCAAGAGGACAATTTTATGATGTCATACTAGATGAGAATTTATAACCTATCTGCCACATTCTGGCGGGCTGCAGAGGGCGCCAGGAGCGTCGTGACGTCATATACACGTTTGAACTAATAACGTTTGAACGGTTCATGTCACAGAAAATATGTAGGGTACAATTCTTCTATAAAATACTATACGAGTATTTTGCACCTACCTGGCACATCCTGGCACGCTGAAGAGGGCGCCAGGAGCGTCATGACGTCATAAACACGTTTTAATTAATAACGTTTGAACGGTTCATGTCACAGAAAATGTAAAGGGAACAATTCTATTACGAAATACTATTTGAGTATTTTGCATCTACTTGGCACATCGTGGCACGCTGCAGAGGGCGCCAGGAGCGTCGTGACGTCATACACTTTTCATTAATAACTTTTGAACGGTTCATATCACAGAAAATATCAAGAAGACAATATTATAGAGAATTTAAATACAAATCGATTGATATGTACCAATAGGGTAATCATGTAATATTTAAGGGAGAAATTGCTAACAAATAATAATAATTAGATGTGTATATGAAATGCAGGGCATCCCTCATCGTAATATCTATTTATTACTATTTCGGAGTTATAATTGTATCACTGTGAAGGACTTAATAATCGTAGTCATCCCAACATACCCATGGGTATCTGTTGTTTAACAATAATAATAATTATTATTATTGTATACTAGTTACTATTCATAGACTGATTAGTAAAACTCACGTTTGCTAGAAGTTCTCTTCATCGTCATCATCGTCGTCTTCATCCTCATCTCCCGTGTTGTCGGTATTCAAGCACTCTTGTTCCTCGTCTTCAGTAGAACAGCCACAAAGCTCGGTGCACCTCATGTTATTTGCTTTGCAGCTGCATCTTGACGCACACCTTGATTTTAAGCAGTTGCATTTAAAGGCATGTTCCGAGTTCGGATAACGGGCCACTCAGAAGCTAGCCTGATTCAATTGGGGAAAGGGAAAAAAAAAATTAGGTCGCTGGGACTTATGGTACTTGAACAATAATGTATACACGATTGCCCTGCGATGAGCGCTAGCCGCCTATAGTGACGTCACTGCGGGTCCACCGCCTCTCGGCTGACCCGCGCGCGCTCGCTTCGTAGATCCTGCGCGGATACGCTCTTTAGACCAACCAATCTTGGACACAAGAACTTTTGGAATGTTTATAATTTATGAAATGTCATTCACACACACACACAGGCTACCTTCCTTGACAAAGACAGCTGTAATTTGTCGGCAACCAATTAAATATGTCAAGCTTTGACAGTTGAGAAGGATGCTTTGCTAGATCTGTAACTAAATACTTGGAAGCAATTATTGAAGTATTTGCTTTTATTTGATAGGCAAAGGTGAAACTGAAAATCTAATCATTTCGTGTTTGTTGTTGAAACAGAGTAGATCGTTCCGTACACTTGTTCCAGAGTTCCATTGGCTCCATATTGTATACGTCGTTATAATTTTACCGATCACACTCACGCTATTATTATATCCTCTTGCGCTGCATTTGTTTGCAATTTAATGGCTGGGATTGTGCCGTACAGTTTCGAGCCAAAATATACGCTAGAACAAAAAAATGAAATAAACAAAGAACAAGCAGCGATCGAGAATCGGTTTGAGACTTTAAAGGGCAGGTCGGGAAACTCGAATTGGTGCAAGTGTGGGCAGTGCGAACACATGAAAAGTGAATTCGAGTCTGTTTGTTGCTGCGAGTCGAGTCCGAAATAATCAGTAACATACGTCAACAAGTCGCGTGTATTAGGTTTAACAGCGCGTTTGAGAGCGTTGTTTTAAACGTGCATTCTTTAAACACAGCTAGATATATTTCTATACTTCATTGCAAATGTGCGGACAGAAAAAAACGGTTAGAAAATAAATGAAATCGATTATGGCGTCATTTTGCGTACACACAATTTGTGCATTGGATGAACTCTTGGGTGACATTGGGAAAACACCGTAGATTCGTGGTGCCATCTTGCGTTGTGTCTGCGATAAGAGCAGAATTTCCGGAGCCCTCAGGTGATTACATAGGATTTCAAGAGTGATCGACTACTTTGATTAGGTAAATAGTAAATACAATGCATCACATTTTATAAACTAGATAGCCGTGAAATTATTTTTTACTCTTTATTATTCGTTATTAATTTTGTGGACTATTACTTTGACATTTTACACAGTCGATAAACACAGTTATAGGTGGAATTGATAAATGAGATACCAGCTATAATTAATTAATCCTTGCTAAGGCTGGCATGGGATTAAAATGGAAGCTCTACATTGAAAACACAGACAGGCTTGTATTTTTTTAAATTAGTTTGAGCAAAATGAATGCTGTTTATCTGAAAATATTTATTATTGGGAATACTTATAGTAGAAAAGGAGACGGGAGTAAACCTTTAGCCCCAAAACACACGTAAAACACTATTTAAAATCACGACTACAAAATAATAAAATGAAACAACAGTTATAACTACAACCCAACTGTTTAAAAGTTTTGTGCTGGTCAGAACTCACAATCGCATATTATGCACCTACGCACATCAACAGTCCGAATACTTGTGTGGCCGCTTAGCTCGTGCAGGTAGACGGAGGGAGGTAGTGGACCCGCACTGACGTCACAACTATTTCGCGCGGGTTTGAAAGAAAGCCCCGTTACGCCCCTACCACCCGCAGATTGCATCTGGCAGACAGATATGCTGTCCACAAACAGTCGGAAGTGTAATATAAAAAATACTTGTTGGAAACTCGGAATATGCCTTTAACTAGTTGAATGACGGCAGCCGGTGCAGGTTTGAGGGTTATCATGACTGCCACATACGCGTTGCTCTCAAGTAGCCATCCGTAGTCTTCGGGTAATAAGTTGATAGGGTTGGCAACCTGGTAATTCTGCCACACCCAGCATTGATGGTGAGCACATAGTATGGCTTGGAGATATGCGGCTTTGCTGGGTGGAAGCTTTTGGTGGGTGCTTGGCAAGACTTTTTGTGAAACATGCACCATCGAAGGTCAGACATTGATCTCAGTTTAGTGAATGGACAGTACAGTTTGCAAACAAACTTCTCTAGACCACTTATCACGGAGTCTTTTAGAGCAACAGTTTAACCTAGTTCTTTAAATGCTGAAAATATTTCATAGTCGGATTCTTCCACACACCAGCACTTGTGAGGATCTAGCCAAACTTCTTGTCATGCGCATTGACAACAGTTATAGTGAGTTTTCAGAGGTCCACGTGGTATTTGATAGATATGACATTCCTGTTTCATTAAAATCGGCTACTCGAAAGACTTGCAAGGAGGTAAAGCTGCTGTAGCTTATCGCATTACAGACAACACGCCAATCGGGCACTTCAGATTGTCACAACTACTTGGTCACACCAAAACCAAGTATGAGCGGACAGAATATTTTTCACAGAAGATAATTCGAGCCTCACAGGCCATGGAGCGACAACCAGTTGTCGCATGGAGTAACAAGACTATAAGTACAAAAACACTTCTATCACACTTAAATAGTGAACAGGAAGAAACCGATACTAAGATGTTGCTTCATGCAGTAGATGCGACAAAACGAGGAGCTACTCAAATATCTATTTTTTCCCCAGATACAGATGTCCTTATCCTGGTACTGCGACGTTACACCGATCTCTGTAAAAATACTGTGTTCATTACAGGTAAAGGGGAAAATAATAGAAGGATAGCACTTGGGTCACTATACAACACACTTGGGCAAAATCAAGTTTCAGGACTAACTGGATTTCACGCTTTCAGTGGTTCCGACAACACTGGGGGATTTTCAGGAAAGGGGAAGCTTTCGTGCTGGAAAGCTTTCAGAGAATCCGACTATGAAATATTTTCAGCATTTAAAGAACTAGGTTTAACTGTTGCTCTAAAAGACTCCGTGATAAGTGGTCTAGAGAAGTTGTTTGCAAACTGTACTGTCCATTCACTAAACTGAGATCAGTGTCTGACCTTCGATGACGCATGTTTCACAAAAAGTCTTGCCAAGCACCCACCAAAAGCTTTCACCCAGCAAAGCCGCATATCTCCAAGCCATACTAGGTGCTCACCATCAATGCTGGGTGTGGCATAATGACCAGGTTGCCAACCCTATCAACTTATTACCCGAAGACTACGGATGGCTACTTGAGAGCAACGAGTATGTGGCAGTCATGACAACCCTCGAACCTGCACCGGCTGCCGCTGCCGTCATTCAACTAGTTAAATGCAACTGCTTAAAATCAAGGTGTGCGTCAAGATGCAGCTGCAAAGCAAATAACATGAGGTGCACCGAGCTTTGTGGCTGTTCTACTGAAGACGAGGAACAAGAGTGCTTGAATACCGACAACACGGGAGATGAGGATGAAGACGACGATGATGACGATGAAGAGAACTTCTAGCAAACGTGAGTTTTACTAATCAGTCTATGAATAGTAACTAGTATACAATAATAATAATTATTATTATTGTTAAACAACAGATACCCATGGGTATGTTGGGATGACTACGATTATTAAGTCCTTCACAGTGATACAATTATAACTCCGAAATAGTAATAAATAGATATTACGATGAGGGATGCCCTGCATTTCATATACACATCTAATTATTATTATTTGTTAGCAATTTCTCCCTTACATATTACATGATTACCCTATTGGTACATATCAATCGATTTGTATTTAAATTCTCTATAATATTGTCTTGCTGATATTTTCTGTGATATGAACCGTTCAAACGTTATTAATGAAAAAGTGTATGACGTCACGACGCTCCTGGCGCCCTCTGCAGCGTGCCACGATGTGCCAAGTAGATGCAAAATACTCAAATAGTATTTCGTAATAGAATTGTTCCCTTGACATTTTCTGTGACATGAACCGTTCAAACGTTATTAATTAAAACGTGTTTATGACGTCATGACGCTCCTGGCGCCCTCTTCAGCGTGCCAGGATGTGCCAGGTAGGTGCAAAATACTCGTATAGTATTTTATAGAAGAATTGTACCCTACATATTTTCTGTGACATGAACCGTTCAAACGTTATTAGTTCAAACGTGTATATGACGTCACGACGCTCCTGGCGCCCTCTGCAGCCCGCCAGAATGTGGCAGATAGGTTATAAATTCTCATCTAGTATGACATCATAAAATTGTCCTCTTGATATTTTCTGTGACATAAACCGTTCAAAAGTAATTAATTAAAACGTGTCTATGACGTCACGACGCTCCTGGCGCCCTCTGCAGCGTGCCAGGATCTGCCAGGTAGGTGCAAAATACTCGTATGGTATGCCGTAACAGAATACCGTTTACCGCAATACTCTTCCACGAAAGGCGCACGAGATACCTTTTGCTCCTCTACTAAATGGGAATAATAGAGGTCGACCAAATTTGGAATATTTTTAACAGATAATCCAGGATTGTGTTATATTTTGAGGAGGGAGAGCTGTTTCATACCTCTCAAGAATGCTTGCTAACACTAAAGAAATAAAGCCCGATGGTCTTCTAAAATTTAATTTGTTGTGTTAACTTGTATAATAAATAACAATGTAGGCCTACTCAGTACGGTTGTTATTTTGGATTAATTTTAGAATGAATTAATGAAAAATAACTGTTATACCAGTACTGATTAGTTTAGTATCTTATAAGTAAGGTTTTTCATACCATATTTAGCTTTACTAATCCACCAACAGAATCATTATTTACCTTTTAATTTTTCAACGTTGTTTAGCATTAATTGGATATGACTGTGACACATGTTAATTTCGTGAGTGCGGTAGTAATGTACATGTAGTGACCACAGTGGACCACTCTTAAAAGACAATAAAGCATCCTTTAAAAAACATATCCTTTACAAGAAGTTTCACATATACCGTACCGAGTTCGAATTCAATGGAAAATTTCTCGAAAGTTAGTGAAATAGAAACCGCGATACATTTCAACCGTGTTACTAAACACATTTTGTTAAATTTTGACGTGTGTAAAACAAATGAATAAATGCCCTGAAGAGACATTTAGCAACTTTTTACAAAATACCGTAAAAGCTTTCTTTAATCAGTTTGGATCTCACCTTGATTAGCGCAGGCCATCCACTTGACCTCTCTGACGTCGGTAATCTCTCGACCAATCAGGTAAGTGAAGACTCGGACCGGCATCTTGGTGCGATCCTTCCAGTTATAGCGCTCGAATATCTCTTTGTAGTTGTATGGAGCCCCATCAGTGACCAGCATGATAGCCTGATTGCAGCAAGCGCCCCGCGACTCGTCTCGATACTGGCAACAAACACGTCTTATGCTTGACTAAACTTCGTGTTAATAGGCCTCAGTTGTGCGTAGACCCTAGGTCCGTTCCCACCATGCTATTAAGTCCAGTGTTGTGACAGCTATATATACAATTATTTATTATATTCGTTTACATATACGTACCATATCTATTGAATCTTTGATTTGTTTTCTATTATGAAAATAACTTTGTGTTCACTGTCTTTTCAATGTTTTTCTTTCCCCTTTTACTAATATGCTATTTTTTTTGAAACGCGATGTCCCTGTCAATTGTATCGAACGCTTTAGTTAAGATCAGGCAATATGGCTGCTGTGGATGCTCACTTTCTACAGAGTGCATTCATAAATTTTGAACCAATATTAATACAAGACTGTATTTAATTTGTATATTAGCTGCTGAGTTATAAGTTAGCAACTGCATTTTAATGTGTATGGGACTTATTTAATGAAATTTGTTTCCCCACACTTTTGTTGTACTAATATTTTTTTCTCTTTCTCCAAACAAATGGCATGGGACGTAGTCGTTACATTACATTGCATTTGTACACACAAAAATTAAGTATGAATTATTTATTTATACTTCCTATGTTGCTGAAGTGTTCAAACTTTAAAGCAAGGGTAGCTTTTTAAGCGTTTTAACATTTTTGTTGTTGTTATAGTCATATAAATAATTTAATTAATTTCTTTTCTTAGCAATCTCAAAGCGCGAACATGGCTACTAGACTCATGGAATAAACGTGCGTCAAACACCTCTGGACTAGTGGTAAAATCAAACCAAATAACTCAAACTACACAATTAATAGATAAAGCCACGACTATTCTATCGACTGATAACCGTAAGTGTTCAACATACTTGTTTTCTAAGCACAATCTACGTTTTGTATAGTTCTGAACAGTATAAAAAGCAAGGTTATGTAACACGAGTGACCAGTGTGAAGCTAGAGCCAAAGTTTCTACAAATAGTTATTTTACCGACTGAGCCGGCAAAATAGCATTCCACTGCGAGAGCGATACCAACGAATATCACGTTACAGACTGCGGCACCGCATTCACAAACAGTTAGGTAAATTCCCTAAAGATGGCTCCCGTGTCAGCTTCTGACTTCAAAAGTTTTCAGAGCAATATTCTTGATAAATTTCAAGGCTTTGAAGCTAAACTTGCTGACTTAACGACCGTGCCTCAATCAGACACAACATCCAACGAAACTAACGATGCCATAGCCGTGCTGACTGAAGACTTTTTGCAGTTCAAGAAATCGGTGCTTGAGCAAATTTCCCAAATCGCAAACGATGTGCAGGAAATCAAGGTGATACAAGAAGAGCAGAGTGTAGCAATTGACAACCTGGAACAATACAGCAGGCGAAACTGCCTCTTAATTCATGGGGTCCCAGAAAGTGATAATGACAACGTGCTCAACAAAGTAGTGGAACTATTCAGTACAAAACTCAACCTTCAAATACCACACCACGTACTCGACCGCGCTCACCGTATTGGCGGTCAAAGCGGCAAGAGGCCAATCATTGTTAAATTCACCGGCTACCAGCCCAGAGACGCGGTGTGGCGAGCTAAACGTGCACTAAAGGGGACTGGTATAGTCATCACTGAATCCCTCACCAAACGCAGACAAGACATATTCAAAAACACGCGGGAAAAATACGGAAAGCACAATTGTTGGACTGTGGATGGCAGAGTATATGCTATCAACGAAGCTGGCAGAAAAATAACCATCAATTTGAATTGAACAAGTAAGCAGAGGTGGATGCATAACCTGCATTTTAGTAGATCTGAGACTGATATAGTAAACCTTGCACGTATTAGGTGTGATAGGATATTGTATGAATTGTTTTTTTTTTTTTTTTTTTTTTTTTTTTTGCTTTTCCCTTTTGAAATTGCATTAAGTTCTTTAGGTTATTTCTTAGTTTTTAGTTTGTACGTCATAATATTGTATACTTAGGCTAAAGTACCAGAATAGCTAAATAACACGGTGCTAATACTAGGTAAAAAATAGGCATACATACCATACAGGCATACACGTTTAAATATCTTTAAAGAAATCCGTACAAGAAACTAGAAATTAACATCTTACATCTTAAATATTAACACCCATGAGGTTTAATATAATCGGAGATGAACAGTATGATACTTTATTATTTCCTACCACCTTTGAGCTTCGAGAAGCTTATAAAATAATAAATGGACTAAAAATATTCCATCTAAATATTCGAAATATTACAAAACATTTTGATGAACTAATTACGCTCTTACATGACACAACCATCCATTTTGACGTTATTATATTAACCGAAACACAACTCAAATACACCAATGATCTCTTTAACATAACAGGATATACAACACATCACTTCACATCTAAATTAACAACACATGATGGTATAACTTTATTAATAAAGAATGATACCATACAATTACTTACTATTAATGCCACTTGTGAAATAACTCAGGCAAATGCAGTAACCATACACCTCACTAAATGCAATGAAACGTTCTCAATTCTAGCAATATACCGCTCACCATCCAGTGATGTAAACATATTTATTGATGAAATCACCACTCAACTTACTACTTTAAATAGTGTTTATAACTTAATAGTGGGCGATATCAACATAAACATATTGCCAGATGAGCACAAACAGTCTCAAATAGCAGACAGCTACTTAAATTCACTATATGCTCATGGTTACGTATCATATATTAATAAACACACTAGGGTTAATACACAATCAAAAAGTTGTATTGATCACATATTCATAAAAACGAAACAGACTAATGGATGTGTTGCAAACATCCTGCAGTCGGCTATCACTGATCACTATCCAATCTGCTTTGGCCTGTTTATAGATACACAATCACCAAATGCAAAAAATTCCTCTAGTTCGCAAGTAATACAAAAGAAAATTAATTTTGAAAATTTAAAAGAACGACTAGAAAATGAAACTTGGTGCACAGTTCTAAGTATAACAGATCCGAATAGAGCAGCAAAAACATTTACTGAAACTCTTACTGCGCACATAGCAGCGGCCAGCACAGTGAAGAAGCTGAATCCTAAAGTGCGAGCTCTCCAACCGTGGATAACTGCAGGACTAATTAAATCCATCCGAACACGTGACAAACTAAGTAGGCAATCCCTTAAAAGTCCTAATAACGTAACATTAAAACTAGAATATAAACGATATAGAAACTTTCTTACTAAACTAATTAGGGAAACGAAAAATCAATATTATAAAAATGAAATTGAAAATGCTAAACAAAATCCTCAAAAAATCTGGAATATCATCAATGAAGTCACAAATAAACGCAGAACTAAAAATCTGATCTCTGAAATTTTAGCCAGGCAAGGTCTTGTATCGACCAAAAATGATCCTAAAGCTGTAGCAGACACATTTGTTGACTACTTCAGTAGTATTGGTAAGAAAATGGCAGATGAAATATCGAATAAGACACACCCCAAAAATCCAACTATTACTACAGACATTCATTACCAACAAAATTCAATATTTCTTAAACCAGTGAGCGAATCTGAAGTAGCTAAGTATATCGATGAGTTAAAGTCAAACTGTGCCTCCGGCATTGACCACATACACTCGTCTACACTACAACAAATAAAATCACACATAACAATGCCACTAGCCCACATAATAAATGCAAGTTTTTGTACAGGCACATACCCAGATTGCTTTAAAACGGCTATTATCACCCCTATATTCAAAACAGGTAATAAATTGCATACAACAAATTATCGCCCTATATCACTACTGAACAACATCTCAAAGATTCATGAAAAATGTATAAAACATCGCATATATGACTTTCTAGACAAACATAACATTTTATCACAAAATCAATATGGCTTCCGTACTGGGCGGGGAACTAACGACGCCATATTAAAACTAACGACGGATATCCATTCTAGAATTGACGAAAAAGACAAGACCGTGGCTATATTTCTCGACCTAGCTAAAGCCTTTGACACCGTCTCCCACCCATTACTACTAAATAAATTAGACAGATACGGAATCAGAGGTAATGCACTAAAACTTATAAGTAGCTACTTAACAAATCGGGAGCAATATGTTAAAATTAGCGACACCCTAAGCAAACCAGAAATTATTGAATACGGAGTCCCTCAAGGTACAGTTCTTGGCCCACTTCTGTTTATCATCTTTATTAACGATTTATGCAACATGAAAATTAATGGAATCATAACCACATTTGCTGATGACACCGTATTGCTCTTCTCCAGCTATTCGTGGATCAATGTATACAAGATAGCTGAAGCTGAATTAAACAAAATTATGAAATGGCTTGAAAATAACCTTCTAACACTTAACCAAGAAAAAACGTTATTCATGACCTTTGCACCAAACAAAGCTGAGCAATTAGATCATATTAATTGTAACATAAAATTACACGCGAATGACTGCATAGGTAGGGCCAGACTACATTGTAGTTGCTTTAATCTAACCAAAGTAAGTTACGCTAAATACTTGGGTATCACAATTGACGAACATTTAAAATGGGACAAGCATATCAATATCGTCACAAAAAAAGTACGAAGCACTCTTCCCAAATTCTACTTACTTAGAAATATTCTTTATACAAAAACACTCCAAGTTGTCTACTATGCTATTGTGCAATCTATCATTCAATATGGGATCATTGGCTGGGGAGGCACATATGACTCGCACATAAATCCACTCTCAATAATACAGAAACATGTTATTAAGGTTATGTTAAAAAAGCCCTTCCTTTACCCGACTAATCTGGTGTTCTCTGACAGCGGCTTCCTAAATGTAAGAAAAATATATCTGAAATATTTACTTAACCACAGTCACAAAATATTCCATAAGTTAAAAACTGAACCTCATCGACATGGAACGCGAAATCAAATACAATACAAATTGAATATTCCTAGAACCCGTCTCCACATGACGCAGAGGCATGCGCTTTTCCTTGGTCCTAAAGCTTATAATGATATTTTACCCTTAAACATAAGATCCACTAAATCGGTAGATAAATTCAATTTACTGCTTAACAGATGGTTAATTCAATGTCCCAATGAAACTATAAATAACACAATCAACCTTAAAGTAACTAGAAAAGTCGGTTGGTACTCGCATGATTAACAATGGTTTAATGCAAACATGCTTGTTTAAAATACATCCTAGAACACTGTATGAATAATTGTTGTACTTTTCATTCTCTAGATAAATTAACAATAAATTAATATAAAAAGTGTATTGGTGTATATGCATGAATAAATCATGAAAATTGCTTTTTTAGTATGTTGAGTATAGCTACTAAAACACAAAAATTGCATTTGGTCTGCCATATTAATGTAATTAATAATTAACAATAATGTAACTTCAACCAGAGAAATCGTGAAACAGTAGAAATAAGTAATACAAAATATTTTCAACTCAAATTCTGTTTTTAGTTTTAGATTAATTTTATATGAATGCTAAAGATGTAATGAAAGAATATTGTGAATCTTGCATTCTGTTTCTAGTCTTAGGTTAAATTTAAGTAAACATTAATCTAAGTGAAATCATTATTTTTCTATAATATTGTAAAATTATGTACAACTAACCTAACTAGACTAAATCCATAGCCAGAGGAACTGCTACCCACCCACAAGTGAAATCTTCTGTGGGTAGTAGCCTCGATTACCAGTTTAAAGTGTCAATACCTACTGTACCATTCATCCTCACCACCTATTGTATATTGTACTGAACCGATGATAATGTGCAATTATACATCTTCACTACATGTACTGTTATATGACTGTATGTACACAATGATCAAATGGAAATAAAATTGAATTGAATTGAAATTGAACTCTGATTGTCGTGTGGTGATACATTTCTTCACTATCAGTATCACCTATATACAGTTAAACACACAGACTACAATGAATTTGCTTTTTATTTATTTACCATTTCTAACAGCTCAAATGCCATGTTGAGTGCAAGAGAAAAGTTTGCTATTTGGTCTGTGTACAAATCTTCCATTCCCAGCTTCAGTTCTCGGACGTTGGCAAGAGTGGCCTGAAATTAAAACAAAGTTTTGATATTAGTAGAGATATTCCGGTCAGTTACTTATATGATTTTTGTGATACTAAAAATTCTTAAAACCACAGTTATGAAGAAAGTAACAGAAATGTTTCTCATTCAATGTAGTTGTGGGCTACTACCTTTCTCTGCTGTCTATATCTAGGATCTCTACTGCGCTCCAACATTATGCAGGACCTTCCAGTTTATAAAGGTGCATATTCTTAAAATCATGGGTACAGGTGCATGACAATAGCACTTTGATTATAGATATTTAGCACTTTCATTTTGTTGTTGTTGTAAATTCACCCTTTAATAATAACAACCTTTATTGGTTTCTGCAGCCAAAGCTGTTGCCGTAAGACACAGAATAACAAACAATTTATATCAAAACGAAAATAGAAACAAATTTCACTTATACACAACGCTTATTACAAAATACAATTTATATATAAACTAAACAAAATTAAGAATACAGATGGTGCCTAAAGATGAAAATAGACCATCGCAATACGGCCAGAACAATTTCTTCTGTGAGACTTGATGGTAATTTGAGCTTCTTCCGGAAATCCTCGAAAAAGCCGGGGATTGTACCCCTAGCACCTATCATAAGACCTATAACTCTATAACTGACTTTTAAATGACCATGTATGTTATAGAGTGTAAATTAAATGCAATATGATTCAGAATACTTATAGCCACAAAAATTAAGAATAAATGTTATACTGGCAGAAAAAAGACACTAAAGTAAACAATTCCCTTGTTATAGTAAACAAACTAGCATTTTCACAAATAGATTTTCTACAGCATATATTGTACAAAACGTTATTTTCATGAACTTCTATGAACATCATGCTCTAAAACGAAGTAAAGACGATAATAAAGATACCTGAACGAGGATATCTTTGAAGCACTTGACGATCTCGTTGATTCCGTCAGAGAAGTTGTATACGTTGACGAAGTCGTTGTTGCCAAGAGTGTCGAGTATGTTGTTGACGGTGTGACGAGCGATCTCCTTCCTCATGCCCGTCATGGAGCCGGAGTTGTCAACCAAGATGATGACGTCCTTGGGACTGTTGGCAGCTTCGATGTACCAAGACCGCGTGCGGCAGTCGTACAGATCTGTCTTCTCGTACACCCACTGGATCGCTGGACAAATAAATACGCATTTATTGTCTACCCACACACTTACAAGAACTGGGTTTTAGTGGCGACATTTAGTTCCATTTATTATGTGTTACGTTGCTATGACGGCACCAAGATTAAAATAAATTAATAAACAAATATGAGCATACGCGTATAAGTATAAGTGTGAGCATCCTTATACATGCACAATGAACATATGATAACTTAACTTACCTGGAAATTGCCTCATAAAACCCAAGGAGCTTCCAAAGTACTGCCAGGATAGTGAAGGGTCATTGTTGAAGTTGCTTATGAAAATTCTGTCCAGCTTTTCAGACCATTTTATGGCTTTTAGTATATCCTTGGCTGAAACATACATAACATTTTATTAGATATAGAAATACATGACGGATCCGTATAACAGGTCTCTATAATGCGCTATACTTTCATTCTATGTACTTAAACGTTGCATCTATCTTATATTTTTTCAGAATAGCCTACTATTTAATACTACTGCCAGAATTATGTCCTGTCATGGACTTGATATTGGTGAGTGAACCTACCTCCCCCGTACACGTTGGTCGGCACGTGGACCGCACTGAAGGACGTGTTGTATGAGTGAACCTACCTCCCCCGTACACGTTGGTCGGCACGTGGACCGCACTGAAGGACGTGTTGTATGAGTGAACCTACCTCCCCCGTACATTGGTCGGCACGTGGACCGCACTGAAGGACGTGTTGTATGAGTGAACCTACCTCCCCCGTACATTGGTCGGCACGTGGACCGCACTGAAGGACGTGTTGTATGAGTGAACCTACCTCCCCCGTACACGTTGGTCGGCACGTGGACCGCACTGAAGGACGTGTTGTATGAGTGAACCTACCTCCCTCGTACACGTTGGTCGGCACGTGGACCGCACTGAAGGACGTGTTGTATGAGTGAACCTACCTCCCCCGTACACGTTGGTCGGCACGTGGACCGCACTGAAGGACGTGTTGTATGAGTGAACCTACCTCCCTCGTACACGTTGGTCGGCACGTGGACCGCACTGAAGGACGTGTTGTATGAGTGAACCTACCTCCCCCGTACACGTTGGTCGGCACGTGGACCGCACTGAAGGACGTGTTGTATGAGTGAACCTACCTCCCTCGTACACGTTGGTCGGCACGTGGACCGCACTGAAGGACGTGTTGTTTGAGTGAACCTACCTCCCCCGTACACGTTGGTCGGCACGTGGACCGCACTGAAGGACGTGTTGTATGAGTGAACCTACCTCCCCCGTACACGTTGGTCGGCACGTGGACCGCACTGAAGGACGTGTTGTATGAGTGAACCTACCTCCCCCGTACACGTTGGTCGGCACGTGGACCGCACTGAAGGACGTGTTGTATGAGTGAACCTACCTCCCCCGTACACGTTGGTCGGCACGTGGACCGCACTGAAGGACGTGTTGTATGAGTGAACCTACCTCCCCCGTACACGTTGGTCGGCACGTGGACCGCACTGAAGGACGTGTTGTATGAGTGAACCTACCTCCCCCGTACACGTTGGTCGGCACGTGGACCGCACTGAAGGACGTGTTGTATGAGTGAACCTACCTCCCCCGTACACGTTGGTCGGCACGTGGACCGCACTGAAGGACGTGTTGTATGAGTGAACCTACCTCCCTCGTACACGTTGGTCGGCACGTGGACCGCACTGAAGGACGTGTTGTTTGAGTGAACCTACCTCCCCCGTACACGTTGGTCGGCACGTGGACCGCACTGAAGGACGTGTTGTATGAGTGAACCTACCTCCCTCGTACACGTTGGTCGGCACGTGGACCGCACTGAAGGACGTGTTGTATGAGTGAACCTACCTCCCTCGTACACGTTGGTCGGCACGTGGACCGCACTGAAGGACGTGTTGTATGAGTGAACCTACCTCCCCCGTACACGTTGGTCGGCACGTGGACCGCACTGAAGGACGTGTTGTATGAGTGAACCTACCTCCCCCGTACACGTTGGTCGGCACGTGGACCGCACTGAAGGACGTGTTGTATGAGTGAACCTACCTCCCCCGTACACGTTGGTCGGCACGTGGACCGCACTGAAGGACGTGTTGTATGAGTGAACCTACCTCCCCCGTACACGTTGGTCGGCACGTGGACCGCACTGAAGGACGTGTTGTATGAGTGAACCTACCTCCCCCGTACACGTTGGTCGGCACGTGGACCGCACTGAAGGACGTGTTGTATGAGTGAACCTACCTCCCCCGTACACGTTGGTCGGCACGTGGACCGCACTGTTGGACGTGTTGTATGAGTGAACCTACCTCCCCCGTACACGTTGGTCGGCACGTGGACCGCACTGAAGGACGTGTTGTATGAGTGAACCTACCTCCCCCGTACACGTTGGTCGGCACGTGGACCGCACTGAAGGACGTGTTGTATGAGTGAACCTACCTCCCCCGTACACGTTGGTCGGCACGTGGACCGCACTGAAGGACGTGTTGTATGAGTGAACCTACCTCCCCCGTACACGTTGGTCGGCACGTGGACCGCACTGAAGGACGTGTTGTATGAGTGTACCTACCTCCCCCGTACACGTTGGTCGGCACGTGGACCGCACTGAAGGACGTGTTGTATGAGTGAACCTACCTCCCCCGTACACGTTGGTCGGCACGTGGACCGCACTGAAGGACGTGTTGTATGAGTGAACCTACCTCCCCCGTACACGTTGGTCGGCACGTGGACCGCACTGAAGGACGTGTTGTATGAGTGTACCTACCTCCCCCGTACACGTTGGTCGGCACGTGGACCGCACTGAAGGACGTGTTGTATGAGTGAACCTACCTCCCCCGTACACGTTGGTCGGCACGTGGACCGCACTGAAGGACGTGTTGTATGAGTGTACCTACCTCCCCCGTACACGTTGGTCGGCACGTGGACCGCACTGAAGGACGTGTTGTATGAGTGAACCTACCTCCCCCGTACACGTTGGTCGGCACGTGGACCGCACTGAAGGACGTGTTGTATGAGTGAACCTACCTCCCCCGTACACGTTGGTCGGCACGTGGACCGCACTGAAGGACGTGTTGTATGAGTGAACCTACCTCCCCCGTACACGTTGGTCGGCACGTGGACCGCACTGAAGGACGTGTTGTATGAGTGAACCTACCTCCCCCGTACACGTTGGTCGGCACGTGGACCGCACTGAAGGACGTGTTGTATGAGTGAACCTACCTCCCCCGTACACGTTGGTCGGCACGTGGACCGCACTGAAGGACGTGTTGTATGAGTGAACCTACCTCCCCCGTACACGTTGGTCGGCACGTGGACCGCACTGAAGGACGTGTTGTATGAGTGAACCTACCTCCCTCGTACACGTTGGTCGGCACGTGGACCGCACTGAAGGACGTGTTGTATGAGTGAACCTACCTCCCTCGTACACGTTGGTCGGCACGTGGACCGCACTGAAGGACGTGTTGTATGAGTGAACCTACCTCCCCCGTACACGTTGGTCGGCACGTGGACCGCACTGAAGGACGTGTTGTATGAGTGAACCTACCTCCCCCGTACACGTTGGTCGGCACGTGGACCGCACTGAAGGACGTGTTGTATGAGTGAACCTACCTCCCCCGTACACGTTGGTCGGCACGTGGACCGCACTGAAGGACGTGTTGTATGAGTGAACCTACCTCCCCCGTACACGTTGGTCGGCACGTGGACCGCACTGAAGGACGTGTTGTATGAGTGAACCTACCTCCCTCGTACACGTTGGTCGGCACGTGGACCGCACTGAAGGACGTGTTGTATGAGTGAACCTACCTCCCCCGTACACGTTGGTCGGCACGTGGACCGCACTGAAGGACGTGTTGTATGAGTGAACCTACCTCCCTCGTACACGTTGGTCGGCACGTGGACCGCACTGAAGGACGTGTTGTATGAGTGAACCTACCTCCCTCGTACACGTTGGTCGGCACGTGGACCGCACTGAAGGACAAGTTGTTTGGGTGAACCTACCTCCCTCGTACACGTTGGTCGGCACGTGGACCGCACTGAAGGACGTGTTGTATGAGTGAACCTACCTCCCCCGTACATTGGTCGGCACGTGGACCGCACTGAAGGACGTGCTGTATGAGTGAACCTACCTCCCTCGTACACGTTGGTCGGCACGTGGACCGCACTGAAGGACGTGGTGTATGAGTGAACCTACCTCCCTCGTACACGTTGGTCGGCACGTGGACCGCACTGAAGGACGTGTTGTATGAGTGAACCTACCTCCCCCGTACACGTTGGTCGGCACGTGGACCGCACTGAAGGACGTGTTGACGGGGATGTTGTAGAAGTGCTTATTGGGCGTGAGAACCACTTCCTCCATCTCGTTAGTTATGTTTTCCCCCGCTTTTCGGATCTTCTTGGCGTTGTAGTAGGGGAAGTCCTTGAGATTCATCTCGTCCTGATGCTCCATTGCAGCGTTCTCCGCACAGTCCATGATTCTCTACACAGCAAACATTTCATCACGTTACTCTTGCCACCTCACCATCAATGCACCTCTTCTTATTTTTAGTGGGCTCAAATTTACTAGGGCTACTTATTACAAACTCTGTAAATATTGTTCTAACTAAGTTAAAATTCTTAAATGTGCGCTTACTTAAACTTAGCTGCTTGAAAGAGTATTTTATTCCAAAAGCATCGTCCGTCCAAAATTATTGCTTATCTTACTACTAGATTAGTATGGTATATTAAGTGAGGAAAGGATCCAACAGCTTACCTTCGTGTAGTAAGATGACGGATTTGCGAGTTTGAAGTACACATAAAGACATAATACAAAATATAACGAGACGTTTCGACCGAGGTCTTGCTCACTCGGTGAGCTCGAGAGCTCACCATTCCAGCCGATTGGCACCTACTTTCATAACCTTACTACTAGATTATATAGGTATGCACATATTGATAGAATAGTTAATAATGTCAGTACGCAATACCGCAATAGAAGGTAAAACGCTGTTCCATGAAAGAGCAACTTGTAGATTAACTTATTGTATTGAGTCTATTATTGTTGTATAGGTTTTTACTCGACCAAATCTGAGAAAATATTGTTTTATGTCTATAGAGTCTCAGAGACGCACACACGTCGTAATTGTGACGAAAGGAGACCCGTCTCGGCCCGGGGTAGAATAGGCCCAGAGTGACTCTGCTAGTCGTAAGAGGCGACGAAAGGAGACCTGTCCCTTTCCCCCCACTGTCCCACTGAATATGTCTCCTCCCACTTGGCCCTGCCCTCCCTTGCTGGACTCCCGTATGACGACCCACGCGACGTACAATGGATCTGATTCGGATGTGGCTTTATTCTTCATCATCATCTTCCTCATCTTCATTATCACCCGCTCATCGTCTCGATTAGCCATTGTTGCACAAATATGCGACGTTAAGCCCCATTAATCATTAGAAACTCACGATAAATTAATATTATTTTTATCCTTAATATTAGTACTTAACAATTCGTGTTTAGGACTACGATTTATTACTTGTATGTAAAGTGTACTGAATCTCATGAGATCCAGTGTGTATGATCCAAAAGAGAGTGCGAGGGCACATATTGTTGTGTTTTGTGCTGGACCAGGAAGTAGATCAAACATGATATTATTAAAGTGTATACACAATGTCGATAGATGAGACATTTAACTGTGGTCAAATATTGGGAAATGGTTTGAAGCATAAGCAACATTTCAAGTACTGATAGGTTAGGTTCTAAGACCTCGAACAAAGACAGTGATTCAAAGCACTGGATGCTGGCATTAATTTTCTTTTTCAATTCAGTGTTGCTTTTTTTAACTAGTCATGATTGTAATTTTTATTTATTTATTCATGAATTGGCCCCATACAGCATTTTATGCCATTTAACAGTGACCAGTATAACAACGGATGATTAACAACGATGCATGATGATGAAGAAGGGAGGAGGGGAAACCCGGTACCGGCACGTAGCCTACTCCTGTCGAGAAGTACCAAGGGGACCACCAGCTTTACGTCCCATCCGAAAGGACGGTGTAACTTTGACCAGTCATATAGGTTCCTCCACTAACCTGGACTGCCGAGCAGTTGACGAGAAAAACGAAGCTGTTACACAAGCTTTCGAACCCTCCAATCGGCTCTAACCAACGGTAACTAGTGTTTCAGAGGAGAATGGTCACCCATCCACCTCCTGATCTAGCCCGAGGTTGCTTAACTTCGGTGTTCGTATGGGAACCGGCTAAGCGACCGCGGCTAAACCGTTGGCTGATTTCATCTCAAGTGAGATTAAAAATACCTGCGATCACTGTTGTTATAATGCTACGTCCACAAATACATTACAAAGATGCTTACTGCGCAGTGGTTCCAGAGTAACCTTGTGTATCTGACGTCATAGGTGAGTGGAGCCAATCAGCGGGCGGCTTTGTCAAATACGGCAATTTGATTGGCCAATGCCTCACTCATTCATGACGTCAGCATCAACAAGGTTGCTGTGGAGCGAATATCACATGAATCATACGATCATTTTATACATTCTAGGATCGTTTTTAAAATGTTTGTGTTGATACATAACTGCTCTAAGGATGCCCCAGCTTACCTTGACCGCGCTGATCTTTGAGTCCATCATGTACTTTATATCCGCCGCTATCTCCTGCACCAACTGGGCTCCATCTCGGCCTTCCACCTGCGCCGACTTGTAGCTCTGTGGAGGACAACACGGTTTACATTGCAGTGTGGTGCAAACACTGGGGTGCCAGCTTGGCTAAACGTGCAACATTTAAATCACAAAAGAAAATATTTACGCCAAAAAACCACAGCAAATTGTCATGTTTTAATTATATCTCAAGAATGGACCTCGACATCGAAAATCTGAAAAAAAAAAAAGGATGCTGTGGTTTGGTAAGGCATACTAGCCGAATGATAAACATAATCAGTTTGATTGTGAAACCTATTTTATTAAATTTTTAATGAAACAAGTATCAGTCATACTGATTATAATGTTATGTAGGGCTTACAAAACCATAGCATCCTTATTTTTCAGATTTTCGATTTCGAGGTCCATTCTTGAGATATAATTAAAGCATGACAATTTGCTGCGGTTTTTGACTTAAAGGTATCCTTCGCTCTTAAAGCGCCCATATTATATTCCTTTACCTTTAGATACCACAGAGATACTATACTGCATACCATAATAACTGTATGTTAGGGACTTATATAAAATATACTCTATTATTTTGATGTAATCAAATTGGAACATTATAAATGGAAAGAATACCTCTTGGACTTCATTTCGTCTGGTGACCAAATCCCCGCAGTTCCACAGCTCGACGCCCAGTTTCTGAGCCCAGCTGTGCACTCTGCAACACAAGAGAGACAGTGAAAAAGTAGCTTCTTTATCGTGGTTTCCGTAACGGCAAAGAGTATAGTCTCACTCTAAAAGCCGCGTGAAATTAACAAACAAAAGATAAATGACTGACTTACGGTTTCGTAAGAACTAAACAAAAAAACTTGATTAAAAAAGATTAAATATTTTTACCTTTAATTTAGTAATTAATTGTAATTATTTCACTTTGCCAATAGCAACCAAAACGATTATCAAAATTGATCATTTTTTAATCTAGTTTTTAGTTGTTACGAAACCATAATTCGGTAATTTATCACTTTTTTAATATTGTGTATCCATTTCATTATACTGTTTATAGTGTAAAATGTTTATAATGTAAATTCCTGTCTGACACTATTCATAGTTCCCACGTGACGTCACAGCGGCCATGATTGCGACACAATTGATGAGTACCAATCCTAGATCATTGGCAAATACTATTAAAATTTAATAAATAAGTCTAATTTAAAATTTAAAAAGTAAATATAAATAATAAAAAAAAAGTTACCACACATACCAATTTCATTTAAAAAACATGCTGAATTTTAAAGAACTAAGAATTTATCTGTTCTACCACAACAGCCTTCTATTGTTTCTCCATGGCAACGTCAAAGTTTGATCACAAACGTGGCCGCCACGCGCACAGATGTGACGGACGTGCAACCTATGACTTGTTTATACAAAAGTACTTTAAAAAGTTGATATATGTTCTGTTGATAGCTACCTCAGACATAATCCAGTGGCGTAGCTAGGGGGGATTTTAAGAGATACTCCCTGAGATTACATCAATGCTGATATAAAAATACATTTCTCTACAATTCTAATTTAGTTCTATGTGTACATATTCGGTTTTCGGGATGCAGTTCACGTCCCTTTCTGCTTTTCACTAGTGTTCAAGCTGCTGTCCCATTCAAAGACTTGTTGACATTGCTATTTCGATCCCCAGTCGGGCCAGTACTTGCTTCATGAGCTTAAACACCCGTATTAATCATGTAGGCCTATATAGTTTCGAGTAGTATCTTAAAATTTCACTGTGTAGGCTAACAATGTACCGTAATTTGTTAAGTTCATCACAATGCTTTCAGTAGCTATCGTTCGCCTGTCTTACATTTGCCAGTGTAGTAAAGCATCTTACAAGAGCTAATTAATAACCAGTGTACAAATCTCCTGCACTGGATACACTAGTGTAAGTTTTAATTACAGGCGAGCGCTCAACACCACGGGTACAGTACAAAAGAACGACTAAGTATACTGACACCGACAATTTACACTAGTGTAAAGTGTAGGACGGGCGAACGAAGCTTTTGTCGCGTTTATAGGACGTGCACGACGTTACGTACAGGTGAGTTAGTGACGTACGGTGACGTGACATATCTCGTGGAGCATTACTACGACCTCGACAGACAACCTGACTAATGACGCCACCAAATTTGGCAAGCCAGCTTAGGGCTGTATGCAGAGTGAAGTGTCAAGTTAAGTAAAGGATTTGTTGCTATGGAATTGTTTTATTTATTACGTGCTATTTTCCGTAAGAAGAACACCGTATAAACAAATCACATGCATTCCGCCCTTAGTTTTTTACTCGTAAAGGTATTGAATAATATCTCATGGAGCATTACTACGACTTCGACAGACAACCGGACTAATGACGCCACCAACTTTGGCAAGCCAGTTTAGTTTGTACTCGTAAAGGTATGCAACGAGAACAATCGAGACGATGAGAAGAAGGTGGCATGTGAGAATGGTACCACACGCTGTAATATCTATGGTATAGGAATCGTTGACCGGTCGACTAGCCAACATTATCTTGCAATATGCAACAGCAATCGCAATCGCATATGGAAGAATATAACTACGTTTACCTGGCATTTGCGAATGAGAAATTGATTTGTAGTACTGAGCACTGACAAAAGTCCTCTCATTCTCTCAATGTATTCTCAAACGTTCGTAACGTCATACCGAGAACACTGATCAGTGATTAGATTATGTTGACCTCTTACATGCATAGCGCAAGCATTGATTGCCAGACCAGAGAACTGAAATATCTGTGAGCGCAATTAGCGTATGCATGGACGGTCTTGTTCATCCATCATTGCTGCTGCCAATTTCCGAATGTAAATATTGAGGTTAAGATTTTTCTCAAACATTGTAAACCCACAACTATATTTGTACGCGTGTGCGTGTACGTGTGCGTACATGCACGCGTATGTGTGTGCACGCAGTCTGTTTATTATTCATAATATGATATAACCCCAGCATAATCGTTATTCTGACTGCTCAACATTAATGCTTGTTACCAACCAAAAACGACGCAACAGTGATTATAAAATGACAATCGGCCATTGATACTGAGTAAATAGGTCCCACCTAGAACTTTAAATGTCTCCCACACAGTTGCAAGTCACTAAGTAGTGCTCTATTCTAACAATTAGTCACTAGTATTGATGTCTAGACACGTCGTGCTTTTGACGTATTGACAAAAATACGTGGCCATGTATACTCATTTGCCACTGCAGTCAAAGCTCTTCACAGGAGTGTACAAGGGTTCAATTACTTACAATGCGAATTTGATCGGTTCCTTGGCATCTTTAGGGCTCCCCAAATGTGTCAAAACAAGCAAGAATATCGTTCGTATCACAAACACATCCATAATTACACATTTATACGCTTGTTCCACATTTCACTGGCTCGTCCCACACTGCGTGCGTATTTTCCGCGCTGCCGTAACAGATCTTGACTATCGAGCGGTCGATGTGGCGCGTGCGCATTGAGGGGGAGGACTTACCTGCGCCCTGTGACAGACATTGACACCGCATGGCCACACAATGTACTCTTGAGTAGAGGGTTGCTGGTACGAGTCCCATGACATGTCACAGCTCGGGCCAGTGTGTATAGACTTACCTGCGCCCTGTGACAGACATTGACACCGCATGGCCACACAATGTACTCTTGAGTAGAGGGTTGCTGGTACGAGTCTCATGACATGTCACAGCTCGGGCCAGTGTGTATAGACTTACCTGCGCCCTGTGACAGACATTGACACCGCATGGCCACACACAGGACTCTTGAGTAGAGGGTTGCTGGTACGAGTCCCATGACATGTCACAGCTCGGGCCAGTGTGTATAGACTTACCTGCGCCCTGTGACAGACATTGACACCGCATGGCCACACACAGGACTCTTAGAGGGTTGCTGGTACGAGTCCCATGACATGTCACAGCTTGGGCCAGTGTGTATAGACTTACCTGCGCCCTGTGACAGACATTGACACCGCATGGCCACACACAGGACTCTTGAGTAGAGGGTTGCTGGTACGAGTCTCATGACATGTCACAGCTCGGGCCAGTGTGTATAGACTTACCTGCGCCCTGTGACAGACATTGACACCGCATGGCTACACACAGGACTCTTGAGTAGAGGGTTGCTGGTACGAGTCCCATGACATGTCACAGCTCGGGCCAGTGTGTATAGACTTACCTGCGCCCTGTGACAGACATTGACACCGCATGGCCACACACAGGACTCTTGAGTAGAGGGTTGCTGGTACGAGTCCCATGACATGTCACAGCTCGGGCCAGTGTGTATAGACTTACCTGCGCCCTGTGACAGACATTGACACCGCATGGCCACACACAGGACTCTTGAGTAGAGGGTTGCTGGTACGAGTCTCATGACATGTCACAGCTCGGGCCAGTGTGTATAGACTTACCTGCGCCCTGTGACAGACATTGACACCGCATGGCCACACACAGGACTCTTGAGTAGAGGGTTGCTGGTACGAGTCCCATGACATGTCACAGCTCGGGCCAGTGTGTATAGACTTACCTGCGCCCTGTGACAGACATTGACACCGCATGGCCACACACAGGACTCTTGAGTAGAGGGTTGCTGGTACGAGTCTCATGACATGTCACAGCTCGGGCCAGTGTGTATAGACTTACCTGCGCCCTGTGACAGACATTGACACCGCATGGCCACACACAGGACTCTTGAGTAGAGGGTTGCTGGTACGAGTCTCATGACATGTCACAGCTCGGGCCAGTGTGTATAGACTTACCTGCGCCCTGTGACAGACATTGACACCGCATGGCCACACACAGGACTCTTGAGTAGAGGGTTGCTGGTACGAGTCTCATGACATGTCACAGCTCGGGCCAGTGTGTATAGACTTACCTGCGCCCTGTGACAGACATTGACACCGCATGGCCACACACAGGACTCTTGAGTAGAGGGTTGCTGGTACGAGTCCCATGACATGTCACAGCTCGGGCCAGTGTGTATAGACTTACCTGCGCCCTGTGACAGACATTGACACCGCATGGCCACACACAGGACTCTTGAGTAGAGGGTTGCTGGTACGAGTCCCATGACATGTCACAGCTCGGGCCAGTGTGTATAGACTTACCTGCGCCCTGTGACAGACATTAACACCGCATGGCCACACACAGGACTCTTGAGTAGAGGGTTGCTGGTACGAGTCCCATGACATGTCACAGCTCGGGCCAGTGTGTATAGACTTACCTGCGCCCTGTGACAGACATTGACACCGCATGGCCACACACAGGACTCATAGAGGGTTGCTGGTACGAGTCCCATGACATGTCACAGCTCGGGCCAGTGTGTATAGACTTACCTGCGCCCTGTGACAGACATTGACACCGCATGGCCACACACAGGACTCTTAGAGGGTTGCTGGTACGAGTCCCATGACATGTCACAGCTCGGGCCAGTGTGTATAGACTTACCTGCGCCCTGTGACAGACATTGACACCGCATGCATGGCCACACACAGGACTCTTGAGTAGAGGGTTGCTGGTACGAGTCCCATGACATGTCACAGCTCGGGCCAGTGTGTATAGACTTACCTGCGCCCTGTGACAGACATTGACACCGCATGGCCACACACAGGACTCTTGAGTAGAGGGTTGCTGGTACGAGTCCCATGACATGTCACAGCTCGGGCCAGTGTGTATAGACTTACCTGCGCCCTGTGACAGACATTAACACCGCATGGCCACACACAGGACTCTTGAGTAGAGGGTTGCTGGTACGAGTCCCATGACATGTCACAGCTCGGGCCAGTGTGTATAGACTTACCTGCGCCCTGTGACAGACATTAACACCGCATGGCCACACACAGGACTCTTGAGTAGAGGGTTGCTGGTACGAGCCCCATGACATGTCACAGCTCGGGCCAGTGTGTATAGACTTACCTGCGCCCTGTGACAGACATTGACACCGCATGGCCACACACAGGACTCTTAGAGGGTTGCTGGTACGAGTCCCATGACATGTCACAGCTCGGGCCAGTGTGTATAGACTTACCTGCGCCCTGTGACAGACATTGACACCGCATGGCCACACACAGGACTCTTGAGTAGAGGGTTGCTGGTACGAGTCCCATGAAATGTCACAGCTCGGGCCAGTGTGTATAGACTTACCTGCGCCCTGTGACAGACATTGACACCGCATGGCCACACACAGGTCTCTTGTGTAGAGGGTTGCTGGTACGAGTCCCATGACATGTCACAGCTCGGGCCAGTGTGTATAGACTTACCTGCGCCCTGTGACAGACATTGACACCGCATGGCCACACACAGGACTTGAGTAGAGGGTTGCTGGTACGAGTCCCATGACATGTCACAGCTCGGGCCAGTGTGTATAGACTTACCTGCGCCCTGTGACAGACATTGACACCGCATGGCCACACACAGGACTTGTGTAGAGGGTTGCTGGTACGAGTCCCATGACATGTCACAGCTCGGGCCAGTGTGTATAGACTTACCTGCGCCCTGTGACAGACATTGACACCGCATGGCCACACACAGGACTCTTGAGTAGAGGGTTGCTGGTACGAGTCCCATGACATGTCACAGCTCGGGCCAGTGTGTATAGACTTACCTGCGCCCTGTGACAGACATTGACACCGCATGGCCACACACAGGACTCTTGAGTAGAGGGTTGCTGGTACGAGTCCCATGACATGTCACAGCTCGGGCCAGTGTGTATAGACTTACCTGCGCCCTGTGACAGACATTAACACCGCATGGCCACACACAGGACTCTTGAGTAGAGGGTTGCTGGTACGAGTCCCATGACATGTCACAGCTCGGGCCAGTGTGTATAGACTTACCTGCGCCCTGTGACAGACATTGACACCACATGGCCACACACAGGACTCTTGAGTAGAGGGTTGCTGGTACGAGTCCCATGACATGTCACAGCTCGGGCCAGTGTGTATAGACTTACCTGCGCCCTGTGACAGACATTGACACCGCATGGCCACACACAGGACTCTTAGAGGGTTGCTGGTACGAGTCCCATGACATGTCACAGCTCGGGCCAGTGTGTATAGACTTACCTGCGCCCTGTGACAGACATTGACACCGCATGGCCACACACAGGACTCTTGAGTAGAGGGTTGCTGGTACGAGTCCCATGACATGTCACAGCTCGGGCCAGTGTGTATAGACTTACCTGCGCCCTGTGACAGACATTGACACCGCATGGCCACACACAGGACTCTTGAGTAGAGGGTTGCTGGTACGAGTCCCATGACATGTCACAGCTCGGGCCAGTGTGTATAGACTTACCTGCGCCCTGTGACAGACATTGACACCGCATGGCCACACACAGGTCTCTTAGAGGGTTGCTGGTACGAGTCCCATGACATGTCACAGCTCGGGCCAGTGTGTATAGACTTACCTGCGCCCTGTGACAGACATTGACACCGCATGGCCACACACAGGACTCTTGAGTAGAGGGTTGCTGGTACGAGTCCCATGACATGTCACAGCTCGGGCCAGTGTGTATAGACTTACCTGCGCCCTGTGACAGACATTGACACCGCATGGCCACACACAGGACTCTTGAGTAGAGGGTTGCTGGTACGAGTCCCATGACATGTCACAGCTCGGGCCAGTGTGTATAGACTTACCTGCGCCCTGTGACAGACATTGACACCGCATGGCCACACACCGGACTCTTGAGTAGAGGGTTGCTGGTACGAGTCCCATGACATGTCACAGCTCGGGCCAGTGTGTATAGACTTACCTGCGCCCTGTGACAGACATTGACACCGCATGGCCACACACAGGACTCTTGAGTAGAGGGTTGCTGGTACGAGTCCTATGACATGTCACAGCTCGGGCCAGTGTGTATAGACTTACCTGCGCCCTGTGACAGACATTAACACCGCATGGCCACACACAGGACTCTTGAGTAGAGGGTTGCTGGTACGAGTCCCATGACATGTCACAGCTCGGGCCAGTGTGTATAGACTTACCTGCGCCCTGTGACAGACATTGACACCGCATGGCCACACACAGGACTCTTAGAGGGTTGCTGGTACGAGTCCCATGACATGTCACAGCTCGGGCCAGTGTGTATAGACTTACCTGCGCCCTGTGACAGACATTGACACCGCATGGCCACACACAGGACTCTTAGAGGGTTGCTGGTACGAGTCCCATGACATGTCACAGCTCGGGCCAGTGTGTATAGACTTACCTGCGCCCTGTGACAGACATTGACACCGCATGGCCACGCACAGGACTCTTGAGTAGAGGGTTGCTGGTACGAGTCCCATGACATGTCACAGCTCGGGCCAGTGTGTATAGACTTACCTGCGCCCTGTGACAGACATTGACACCGCATGGCCACACACAGGACTCTTGAGTAGAGGGTTGCTGGTACGAGTCCCATGACATGTCACAGCTCGGGCCAGTGTGTATAGACTTACCTGCGCCCTGTGACAGACATTGACACCGCATGGCCACACACAGGACTCTTGAGTAGAGGGTTGCTGGTACGAGTCCCATGACATGTCACAGCTCGGGCCAGTGTGTATAGACTTACCTGCGCCCTGTGACAGACATTGACACCGCATGGCCACACACAGGACTCTTGAGTAGAGGGTTGCTGGTACGAGTCCCATGACATGTCACAGCTCGGGCCAGTGTGTATAGACTTACCTGCGCCCTGTGACAGACATTGACACCGCATGGCCACACACAGGACTCTTAGAGGGTTGCTGGTACGAGTCCCATGACATGTCACAGCTCGGGCCAGTGTGTATAGACTTACCTGCGCCCTGTGACAGACATTGACACCGCATGGCCACACACAGGACTCTTGAGTAGAGGGTTGCTGGTACGAGTCCCATGACATGTCACAGCTCGGGCCAGTGTGTATAGACTTACCTGCGCCCTGTGACAGACATTGACACCGCATGGCCACACACAGGACTCTTAGAGGGTTGCTGGTACGAGTCCCATGACATGTCACAGCTCGGGCCAGTGTGTATAGACTTACCTGCGCCCTGTGACAGACATTGACACCGCATGGCCACACACAGGACTCTTGAGTTGAGGGTTGCTGGTACGAGTCCTATGACATGTCACAGCTCGGGCCAGTGTGTATAGACTTACCTGCGCCCTGTGACAGACATTGACACCGCATGGCCACACACAGGACTCTTAGAGGGTTGCTGGTACGAGTCCCATGACATGTCACAGCTCGGGCCAGTGTGTATAGACTTACCTGCGCCCTGTGACGTTTATTGACACCGCATGGCCACACACAGGACTCTTGAGTAGAGGGTTGCTGGTACGAGTCCCATGACATGTCACAGCTCGGGCCAGTGTGTATAGACTTACCTGCGCCCTGTGACAGACATTGACACCGCATGGCCACACACAGGACTCTTGAGTAGAGGGTTGCTGGTACGAGTCCCATGACATGTCACAGCTCGGGCCAGTGTGTATAGACTTACCTGCGCCCTGTGACAGACATTGACACCGCATGGCCACACACAGGACTCTTGAGTAGAGGGTTGCTGGTACGAGTCCCATGACATGTCACAGCTCGGGCCAGTGTGTATAGACTTACCTGCGCCCTGTGACAGACATTGACACCGCATGGCCACACACAGGACTCTTAGAGGGTTGCTGGTACGAGTCCCATGACATGTCACAGCTCGGGCCAGTGTGTATAGACTTACCTGCGCCCTGTGACAGACATTGACACCGCATGGCCACACACAGGACTCTTGAGTAGAGGGTTGCTGGTACGAGTCCCATGACATGTCACAGCTCGGGCCAGTGTGTATAGACTTACCTGCGCCCTGTGACAGACATTGACACCGCATGGCCACACACAGGACTCTTGAGTAGAGGGTTGCTGGTACGAGTCCCATGACATGTCACAGCTCGGGCCAGTGTGTATAGACTTACCTGCGCCCTGTGACAGACATTGACACCGCATGGCCACACACAGGACTCTTAGAGGGTTGCTGGTACGAGTCCCATGACATGTCACAGCTCGGGCCAGTGTGTATAGACTTACCTGCGCCCTGTGACAGACATTGACACCGCATGGCCACACACAGGACTCTTGAGTAGAGGGTTGCTGGTACGAGTCCCATGACATGTCACAGCTCGGGCCAGTGTGTATAGACTTACCTGCGCCCTGTGACAGACATTGACACCGCATGGCCACACACAGGACTCTTGAGTAGAGGGTTGCTGGTACGAGTCCCATGACATGTCACAGCTCGGGCCAGTGTGTATAGACTTACCTGCGCCCTGTGACAGACATTGACACCGCATGGCCACACACAGGACTCTTGAGTAGAGGGTTGCTGGTACGAGTCCCATGACATGTCACAGCTCGGGCCAGTGTGTATAGACTTATCTGCGCCCTGTGACAGACATTGACACCGCATGGCCACACACAGGACTCTTAGAGGGTTGCTGGTACGAGTCCCATGACATGTCACAGCTCGGGCCAGTGTGTATAGACTTACCTGCGCCCTGTGACAGACATTGACACCGCATGGCCACACACAGGACTCTTGAGTAGAGGGTTGCTGGTACGAGTCCCATGACATGTCACAGCTCGGGCCAGTGTGTATAGACTTACCTGCGCCCTGTGACAGACATTGACACCGCATGGCCACACACAGGACTCTTGAGTAGAGGGTTGCTGGTACGAGTCCCATGACATGTCACAGCTCGGGCCAGTGTGTATAGACTTACCTGCGCCCTGTGACAGACATTGACACCGCATGGCCACACACAGGACTCTTGAGTAGAGGGTTGCTGGTACGAGTCCCATGACATGTCACAGCTCGGGCCAGTGTGTATAGACTTACCTGCGCCCTGTGACAGACATTGACACCGCATGGCCACACACAAGACTCTTGAGTAGAGGGTTGCTGTTACGAGTCCTATGACATGTCACAGCTCGGGCCAGTGTGTATAGACTTACCTGCGCCCTGTGACAGACATTGACACCGCATGGCCACACACAGGACTCTTGAGTAGAGGGTTGCTGGTACGAGTCCCATGACATGTCACAGCTCGGGCCAGTGTGTATAGACTTACCTGCGCCCTGTGACAGACATTGACACCGCATGGCCACACACAGGACTCTTGAGTAGAGGGTTGCTGGTACGAGTCTCATGACATGTCACAGCTCGGGCCAGTGTGTATAGACTTACCTGCGCCCTGTGACAGACATTGACACCGCATGGCCACACACAGGACTTGTGTAGAGGGTTGCTGGTACGAGTCCCACCGCGGTATATAGTATTGGGTAACGTATACCTTATCCGAGGAACTTTAATGGCTGGACACAGTTGTCTGAGAATAAAATTAAGGAGATAGAAAGCATAACAACTTATTAACGTAATTTTTGGCGGCAGTTTTAAATAAAGGTACAGTATAGGTACCTCATTCATTAGCAACAAATCGAATGTTAACTTGTTTTTTTTTTAAATTTAACCAAACGCCCGTTGAATACACCGTGATTTACATCTAGCAATCTGTTTGTTTTGTATTACTCATCTGGACGAGCTTGTGCCACAACCAATGTCTGGGGCAGAATATTATTCAAAGCACTCACTGATTTAAAAATACTGTTCTTATCTCAACGTGCCAAGATCATTGTATGTACCACCCATTTGTCTCAAGATAAGTTAGCGTGTTATGGTCAAAAATACAAGAGTATTGTTAAAAGATAACGGAAATATTAAAGATTATAAGAGAAGATATTCTTTTGAAGTTCCCAGCGTAGTTTTCTGCGGTCCTCTTGTTAAAACCATCATGTTTTCTGCGTTCTACGCTCGAACCCTGGCTTGGGCATGGATAACACGTGAAGTATTTTCATCATATTTTAATCATCCTTTCATCGTCTCGATTAGCATCCTTACCAATTTAATTTAATGAGACAAAAACCCATAATCACCATTAAGCTTAAAAACTTGGATAATAATATATGTAGACCTATCTATGCACTATTTTATCAAGCTGCATTGTTCATATTGGACTTAAATTATACTAACATATTATGTTCTTGGTATCATGATAGCATCCAGCGTGGATAGCGTCTATGGAATCCTATAAAACACGTGTGTGGTATTTCGGGTACTACTGGTGATTGGCGAGTACCTTCAACTGCGCAGGGAATATTATAATTTATAATTTATTTTTTTTATTTATTCTTAAAGTTTCAAATACAGCAAATGTCAGTTTATATTGAAACATATAACAACTTACAAAACAAAACAAAACAACACAAGTAACAAGTGATAAAACGAATTAGGTCTTACAGTGACTGCTTACGGCTAATTTGATATAATTTTGAAATACATTCGGCGGTGAAAATACATCAAGATGAACTGCGCTATTTCCTTCAGTTTCAAGCTCCATTCTTGCTACCAATGAATGGGCATACATAATATAGTTTCAGATGGTTCACCCGACATCCTCTCTCTCTAGAGTTGCTCTTGCCATGTTGACGTTCTTTATACGAACGCTGCTCACTCATTGGTTTATTTTACTGATGTTTAGCTTTTTGCGCCAGACCACAGGCTTCAATGATTCTATGTTTTCGAAGGCATTTGTGGGAACAATTCAGGAATACAGGTATCGGTGTGTGGGCATCGGTCTATTGGGTCGATATTACAATGTGTAGACACCATGACAAGTACGTCACAGATTTTATTGTAATTTTGTCAACGAATAATTAGTATGTTAAACATTGTAATTACGACCTCTTGAAACTATAAACAACATGAAACAATTAATGCAACCATGGTAACATCTGTTTGTATTTTTATCATAACTAGTTTGCCGATTGTTATTCATTAGTATTTATGTGAATATACATTATTGGAACATGGAAGTGGAGATGACGAATGAGGGTAGTATTGGGTTGTATGCAAACTTAACAAACAGTGGTATCACAGAGCATGACTATACAATTGTCTATGAACATCAGCTCAGTAGGAATCTCATTTCCAAGGAAGTATTTTGATATGAATTGATAAGTTCGTGTGCGCTTGCGTAGTTGGAACCCATTGAGCTCAGAGTAAAACAGTTCGTTCGACACCCCTGACGTCCACAGGGTACAACGCAACACGCCGGCCAAGAAACAAAATGGATGCCTCAGTTCAGACATCAAGTGTGGCGGACGAAATTAGCGACGGTGAGGAGACAACCAATCAGAAGACTCAGAAGACTCACGTGGTATTGGCTTCCTTTGTCTCCGCATTCGCGAATGTATTCTTCCTAGAAAAACAAACAATCACGTTATTATATGAGGGGTAACAATTAAATTGCAGGAGGAATTACCGAGACTATTTATATGCAGTCGTGGTCGCCCAGACATCGAACCATAAACACCAGGGAATCAATTCTAAACGCTATGCATATTTTGTACATCCACTGGGAATATCAAGTGTCAAGATTGTAGGGTCTTATCAGGGAATGTTTCCAAAACGGTAATTTAAATAAAACATTAATTTCAAATTTGTTTTCCATTATGAATTTCTAGGAACTGAAGTGAATTAAAGGTCCCATTATTTACTTAAACATGCTGTGTTTATATTTCCTCTATAATGGCAGTTATTATACAGTATACACATATATTATAATACTGGATACTTTGGTGGAGGTGCCGAGTTGAGGCTATAATTAATAATATAATTGTAAGGTACCTCTTACAGGAAAACGTCGTAAAAATTGTTAGTCTTGTTGTACAATATATTTTGTATACTATTATTTGTAAGGTTTTGATAATACATGTTTGTGTAAAGTAATTAGGCTGTACGTAGACTTATTTTATTTGTTTTGTTTCCAAGCGGCTTCTGAGGCTGCCAATACAAGTAATATATCAAAACATCACTATCGCATTTAAACACGGTGTAAGTTGGTCGCGGGACGAAATATAAAATGAACATTGTTTAATAATATCCACCCCGCGTTATGGTAACAAAATATTTTCCAGTCAGTTTGGAAACAAATAAATACACACATAATAGTGACGGGAATAAGCTCAATATATCAGTCGGATCGTGCACTTTGTGATAAAAGCACCAAACTTTCCCCAGAGAAAGATACTGTACTAAGGATCATTTTTGAGGGCGGAGCCACGAGCTTAAGTACCTAACTTAACTTAAAGTTCAAGTTTAAGTTTCACTTTGCAGAGGTTCGGATAATAATTGTTTGGGGCTACATTATTAATTTTAGAAACACATTTATCTGAAAGAATCTGTGTATTCATGTGTGTTCGATTAGTATTAAATGTTTCAGCTTCATTTGTTTTACGGTTATCCATTTATAGTTATTTATGTAAGAAACTTGAATGACCTTCCAGTATATAAACCCCCATAACACATAAACCGTTCTGAAATTCACGTTTACTCTGATGATATGAAAAGCGTCATGTTCTGTTGGTGACGTTGCTTCTTATTTGAAGTTGATCCGAGCAATATGTACAGAGATATAGTAAGTTGAAGTAAGTTTTAGTAGGTATAGTAGTACATTCGTTTTGTCAGCAGCTTCTCACTCTGTTTTAACAGTCGGTCTAAAACGTAGTAAAGAATAAATAATATAATTGAAAATTAAGTTTTAACGGTCGGTCTAAAACGTAGTAAAGAATAAACAATATAATTGAAAATTAAAGATTTTGAAAGCTATAACATATTACGTTACCATAATTCTCATTTTTAAATTATCAGTATTATTATAACAATAGTTCTTAAGTCTTACTGTCAAAAACATTGTTTTTATTTTGTTTTGTAATTATTTTCCAACAGCTCATTACATTATTATTCTATTTTTCACTATCACAACCACCGCAGTTGCAAAGAGCAGTACATGCTATAGGCCGGCTGCTGAACAACGACATCATCGTGAACAAATCTCCTAACAACCACATTTGAGAAGTTCAAGACAGATATCCTGTGCGAGTGGTATAGACTAGAGTACTCCACGGTGGCTGCCAACCATTTTCAGTCCTTGTCCAACCCCACTCTGCTGCATCTAGAGTTTCTTGCCGAGGACTTAAGCACTGTCCCCACACGTAGCCACCCTGATAGACCGCCCGACGTGTATGTTGCAAAAGTGCATCGTGAGTAGGAGGAATATTTTCAAGTGTTCTTGATCGCTTCACAAATAAGTCTTTGCAAGCCGCATTTACGTTATTGAGACCACTTGTGCGGTCGTATAGCAACACGACAAATCGTTCCAAGACTTCTGTAGTCACTTCCAAGATCTGATCAGTATATGACGAAAGTTTAAAAAACGTTTCAGTTACACGTGGATATGACTTCCTGTATCCCATGCCGTTTTCTTACCTCGACCAGCAAATGCTGATACTGTGTCGCAACCAGTGAAAGCATGGAACATTGGAAGTGCTAGACATTTGGATGGTCCAAGCATTGAAGCGATTTCGTGTGCAGCTACAAATCTCGTATTCTTACCGGTACCAAAGTGGACCCAGAGCTCCTCTTCGGAGATCCTTTCTGCCAAAGAGACACAGAGCTAAAACGTCTGTGTCCACTGTGCGAACCAAGACTCTCTTGTGTCCATGTTTCACAGCATGCAACAGTATTCTGGAGTCGGCTTCCTCATGAGTACACGGTGACACGTGACAGGGTACGATCTTCTTCATGTGGATTTGAGCAAACAACATCTTCTCCTCTAGTACTCCAAACTTCCTTCCCTGGTATATCCAGAGAACCAATGCCATCAGCCAGCAGATAAAACAGCTCTGTTTTGTTGTCTCCATCTCATAGAAATGTTTCCCAGTTTCCAGGAATTCGTGTTGTTGGTAGCACCTTCCACCTTGCTCCTTTACCTCGATTGTCTCTGTTAATGGCTTTAAACTATTCGCCTTATACACGTCCCAAACGAAATCTACTCTGCTGGTATTTATAATTTTAGTTTTTACAAAGGGAATAAAGTTTGAGATTACATAGTCTTGGAATTTCTTAGCGGCCTTAGATGGTAGCATGTGAACAACAGCGGCTCCATCAAAGATTTTAACATCCACTTGGGGATAACTCATTGCTGTTTCTTCGGTCTCGATCAAGGACTCCAGGCAATTGACTAAATCCGATTTCTTACCCCAACGTAGTTGCCCTAGATTTGAGAGTGCAGGAGGTGCGGCAATTGGCTCTCATGTCTAAAGAATTCTTCTAGATCTCCATCTCTTGTCTGACAAGCAATGTACATTCTACTGAACAGGTTACAGTCATTCTTTAGTGCAGATAATTTCATCTTGTTAGCACTCGGCATCTTCTTTGAGCATTTAATGAAAAGTCCGATTAACTTGAAATTTGGACCATCCACAAGCCTCGATGTGGATTGAAGGTGTTTAGTTTTGAGGCAAAATCGTTCGAAAAGTTACAAAGTTACACCATAGTTACTGCAAAATATTTTTCTGAAACAAAATTGCGGCAAAATGTGAGATAGCCATATTTTTCTACAGATTTTCCCGGTCACGAATATGTTCATTTTATGGCGATCTAATAGGGCCTAAGTATTGGGAAAGTTACACAAAAGTTACTCGAAAATATTTTTCTCAAACGCAGTAACGGCAAAATGTGAGGTGGCTATATCATAGTAAATTTTCGTCCGGTCACGAATATACTACTAATATAAACGTGATCTGATACGTATTAGAGACAGAAATTACATTTCTATTGCTGTCAATAACAGCTGTCAGTAACGGTGGCGGACCGTGTTGAAAACATGACAACGAAAATTCTTAGCAACGCACATTGCACTACATTCAACAATATCGGAAAGTATAATACCTATGGAAATTAGAAAAAATTTTGCAATGCGCAAGCATGAATTATTGGTTATTGTTGTTTTTAATAGCTTAAAAAACTTTTCGTCAAAAAGTTCGTAGATATAGACGCGCTCGCTTATCAACGCGTCAAACGCCCATCGAGGGACCAAAAATTACATAATCGCAACAATTGCGTTGCCTTAAAACTTACTATATCTCTGTACATATTGCTCAGATCAACTTCAAATAAGAAGCAACGTCACCAACAGAACATGACGCTTATTTCATATCATAAGAGTAAACGTGAATTTCAGAACGGTTTATGTGTTATGAGGGTTTATAGACTGGAAGGTCATTCAAGTTTCTTACATAAATAACTATAAATAGATAACCGTAAAACAAATGAATCTGAAACATTTAATACTAATCGAACACACATGAATACACAGATTTTTCGGATAAATGTGTTTCTAAAATTAATATTGTAGCACCAAACAATTATTATCCGAGCCTCTGCCAAGTGAAACTTAAACTTGAACTTAAAGTTAAGTTAGGTACTTAAGCTCGTGGCTCCGCCCTCAAAAATGATCCTTAGTACGGTATCTTCCTCTGAGAAAAGTTTGGTGCTTTTATCACACAGTGCACAATCATTGTGCTTAAGCCCGTCACTATAATAGTATGAGAAGTGTAAATAAATTCAAATGTTGATAGTATGCAATTTTTTATAGTCCACCAAACTTTTATGTTTAGGCTTTTACTAATTGAGACACAAGTGTGTAGGCCTACATAACTGTTCTGTTCTCTTTCTCTCTACATCTCACTGTTGCATGTTTCAGAAGGAAACACAGATTTATTTTTTCAGATTTCACAGCATTCAGATTATAGGCGCTTAGAAATGTGGGGCCCCTGCTATTTAAATTCAATTCTAAATTTGCACTGGGTTACCTATCACTATCAATCACTTCTTTCTACACTTTGCATTGATTGGCAAAAAGCTGTCAATTTGATTGGTATTAGAGTTACAAGGTTTAAAGTTGAGTTGACACTCATTGCACAGACAGCACAGTTTTGCAAGTTTCTCAAGTCGCTCGCTTGCCCCAAAGAGCTTCTTAAATAGCTCTCAACTCTGCACAGTGTTTGTTGAAAACGAGCGTTTTCAACTGAGGTAAGTAATCAATCGTGTTATCAGTAATCTTCGTTTTCCTACCAGTTTTCTTGCGTTATTTCATTTATTTGGGGGCCCCCTAGAGCGAGGGGCCCTAGGCGCGCGCATATTGCGCCTAGGCATAAAATCGCTAGTCGCCACTGACTGTAAACATGTATACTCTATAAGCTATGGTGAACCCAATAAAGCCAGTCTAACAAGAGCAGTTCTTACCCCTGGATGATGTGTGAAGCAACCCGCCAGTTTCCTCCGAGGAAGATTGTTAAGGTAGATCTTCTCGCAGGCGAAGTATGTATCGTTGACGTTCACCTCAACCGGGTCCGTGGTGAGATAATTCTCACAGCTGCCGTAGAGCGCATCTACCACCAGTAGCAGCAGGTTGCTGTGCGGTATGGGGCGGACGTGGAACGGCCTGAAAGACGTATTATAATGTTCTCAACAAGACAAAACTTATACATACAAATAAACTATAGGATACAATATATATATATATATATATATATATATATATATATATATATATTGTGGTGTAGGTTTTCGTGGATGCAATTAATGTAAAAATACAAACACAAATATAAAACTCTACCAAGGTATGGGTGTGACTTATACGTTAAATAAATAAATAAATTATTAAAATTTTAACGAATGAACAAAATATCTATAAGAATCGAAGTCAATTACTAAATGTGAACAAAGACAAAACATTAAATTATTTACTTTGAGCAGTTTTGCATGGTTACTTGAAATCCATCTTTCGGAAGTTGTTTCAAGTACTCTTGATCCAGGCTGTACAGCTGAATTTCCTGGTCGCACGGGTGGTTGATAGTCTCGTACTCATCTTCTTCTTTCTTTTCATCCCCTGAAGTCACCGCTGGAGAAAACATTTACTATTGTTATTATATGGAGGGAGATCCATTGCCTCATAATCATGTACACCCTTACCTAATTTCACTTCTCACACCTCATACCTTACTCATCTTAATGCGTTCACTTTCATTCTTGCAAACTATATCATAGGCGCACGCATAGGCATACACTCGTAAATATCAAAACAATACAAATATGGTCCATCTACCATTAACTATAGCTTGAACACTTATTATTAGAAGAAATACGTTTGTCAGTACTAAATACGTGTAAGTCTTTCCACAGAAACCTTGTGGATGACAGAAACCTTGTGGATGTTGACGTCAGTATTTGGAAAAGTCACCCTCTGATTGGCTCCGACTTATCATAGCTATGACATCAGCGTTCTCAAAGTTGGTGTGGATTCAAGCAAAGTATTTATTTATTCATTTATTTATTTATTTATTTATTTATTTATTTATTTATTTATTTATTTATTTATTTATTTATTTATTTATTTATTTATTTATTTATTTATTTATTTATTTATTTATTTATTTATTTATTTATTTATTTATTTATTTATTTATTTATTTATTTATTTATTTATTTATTTATTTATTTATTTATTTATTTATTTATTTATTTATTTATTTATTTATTTATTTATTTATTTATTTATTTATTTATTTATTTATTTATTTATTTATTTATTTATTTATTTATTTATTTATTTATTTATTCAATATTTCACATACAGCGTATTCTGCCATTTAACGTGAAATAATAAATATAACAATTAAAACACAGAAACAAGCTCAAAGAACACATATTACACATGTTTGTCAATACTACGCAAAATAAGGACAATAACAAAAACAAACAAAGTACAAAAGTGACAGAAACTCACTGTGATTGGAAGGCGTGGCAACTTCTTCGTCCTTCTTAACTTCAACGCTGTCATAGTATTCTGAAATGAGAACAAATCAGCTACTTTTATACTACATAGACTTTGCACGAGTTTTATCAAATTATAACAGTTAGGTTTTATTTATCATGCTCTCAGTGTAACAATATTGAATAATTATTCGAATAGAATTAGAATAATAATTTTTTTTTTTTTGAAAAGTAGCAATAATGCAAATTAACTGATCATTGTTTAGAATTAAATTCACTCGCCGAATATTTTTTTCTGATTTATAGATTTTTCGTTCGTTTAGTTTTATTAATGAATATGGGAGTGATTGATAATGCAAGTTACGAGTTTTCCCGTCCACAAAGCTCAAATATGGGACCAATAATTGAGCATATTATCAATATTTTCGAATAACGGGAATCGTTTTTTGCAGAAACGCCGTTAGTATAAAACCACAGATAACTAATTATATCTGTGATAAAACTAACCAAACTATACACTGGGCACTGTATCCAAATCTCGAAAGTGCAAAACCACGAATTTGCAAAACACCGAAAATTCATTCAATTGCACTTTCATTAATCTACACTTTCGTGAAATTGCACTATCGTGAATTTACACTTTCGGTAGTTTATTCTTTCGTTTTAACGTTCGGTATTTTGGATTTTCGGCATTTTACACTTTCGGAGAATTATGTAGTCATTTTTTTTCGAGATTTTGCCCCTTCGTGAAATTGCACTTTTCGAGATTTTGTGACGATACCACATACCGGATGTGATTATCGATGGAGAAGATAAACTAACTCCGACAGTGCAGCTGTCTTACCTGCGTATTCAGCATCTTCGTAGACGGTCTTGAAGTTGGTCTTGTAAGCAGACGCCGACGGCCACAATTGCCAGAGTTGTTGAAGGTTCGTCTGGACGAAGAGCCACGTCATCTCCCCTACCAACCACTGGATGAACCAGTGAACATGCTGCAAGGGCTGCAAACGAAACACCAATAAAAGAGGCATTTGTCCTGATACGGTATCAATGCCTCGCATTGTTTGCCAACTAATGTGGAGGTTGTTCGTTGTTGAAAGTACACAGGCCTACTACAACTAAAGTCCATTCCTAAGAGAAGGTGACAATAATGGCCGGTTCTCACGGTGCGAGTTACTGGCATGCCAGTAAGCCAGTTGCTGGCCCTCTAACTGAGGGGCAAGCTACTGGGCTCAGACTCAACTGGCCCCAGCTGTTTACACGGTGCGAGTTACTGGCATGCCAGTAAGCCAGCGGCTGGCCTTCTGCTCGGACTTGAACTGACACTGTCAGTTGCAAGAATGTCTGAAGATCGTATTATAGAGTGCTAGCATGGAAAGTAATAAGATCATTTTCGTTGATACTGTACGAGGAATTATTATTTTTATATCCAGGTCCAAAAACGTTCCACCAATTTTCTTGTTCTCTGTACAAATGCACAAAGTTTGCCGTCTGTTCGTCACTCCACCTTCCCGACATATTCCAAAACAAAAATTATGATGATAATAATAATATATCAGCACGAAAAACATACACAAAATAACGTGCTCTACCGTCTACTGACGCTCAGTTACTGACCTGTGCGTTCACATGGCGCCAGCGGCTGGCCGATCCAAACATCCCCGTGGTGGGGGAAGGCCAGTGGCCAGTCGAAACAAAAATATTTGAAGTAGCTCGCCAGGCGAGCTACTGACCAACTCGCACAGTCAGTAACTCGGCCGACCTGTTTACACGAAGCAAGTAGCTGGCCCCCAGCTACTGGCTTTATCAACTCGCACGCCAACTCGCACCGTGAGAACCGGCCATAAGCTTGGAAATTGGGGTTTGACACTTGCGCGCACATCCCAACCCTATAGGGAACCCGCAACTGACGTCACATCCGGACTACAATAATGGAACAAATGAATTGAACTGATGGACAAACAATCAGCTGCCAAAATAATAAAATTGCAACTATACAAATAAAAACAAGCTCGCCATTAAAAACTTTTAATGATGGACAACGACTAAGTGAAAGTTTTGTATGTGTATTTGTTTGTTTTTTGTTTTGTTTTCCAAAATCAGAAGAAATTATTTTTTGACAGCTTGTTGTTTGTCCATCGATTCAATTAATTTGTTTCATTGTTGTCTTTTGGGCAATAAGACCATAAAACGTAACCTTCCGTTACAGGGTGTTTTATGAGTAGGAGCCACAAACAAACGCACCGCACTACACCCCCTATACAGACCTCCCAACACTTTAGTAAACTTTGCCTAGATGTCTTGTTTTAAAACCGTACTGAATTATTACGTACGTTATTTTAGGTACTTTTTGAAGAATCACAGGTTCCAACTTGCGACATAAACAACGAAAAGTTCCTAGCAAGAACGACGTACTTAAAAAGGTAACTCGTGTCTTCACTTCTCAGGACAGAGTTAAGGGATAGTTAATTAATCAGCAGTGAGAATTAACTCGAGACTTTCTTACCGTCAACAATGAGACACCCGCATCTTTCTCCTTAAGAATCTCCTCGAAGCAAAGAGCCTGGTAATCGTGCACGACGATCCGCTTGTAGATGTGCTCGGTGACCATCGCCTCCATGACGGAGCCGTCGACCTGCCCGAAGAAGAGTCCTGTATCGTTGAGGTTCTCGGAGATGAGTACGTAGCCTCCACTGTCGAGCACGAAGCAGTCGAGCTCTTCGCTGTCGCACTGCTCGCTGCAGTCTAAGCACTGCAACACACAGTATGGTAAACACATCACATGAAGGAGACAAGCACGCTCCAAGCATGCTCGTACACCGACTTCCAACCGATGCTAACTATAGAAAAATGTCTAGGATAATTCGGCCCAAGGTATACTTGATTTCTACTAGGGGTGCGTACAGGCAGGCATCGCGGTGCTTCAAACTATCAAAATGGGTCTACCTATATTGGCCAATGTGCTGTTTTTAGGAATATTATGTTAAGATCCACTTCGACCTTTTATGACTAGCGACTAATTGTATGGAAGGGACTGGTGAAGGCAGTTTTTCTCCTTGGGGTGACAAACACATCCCATTCGACCACTGGCACTGGGTCAATTGGCTGTTATACCGCGCGTCAACCCACCTTGCTAGTGGACGTGAGCTCCAAGAACTGTGCGGCCAGCGAGGACTGTCTGAACTGCAGCCCCACTACCGACACAGGAGCCTGCATGCGTGTCAACTCACCTTGCTAGTGGACGTGAGCTCCAAGAACTGTGCGGCCAGCGAGGACTGTCTGAACTGCAGCCCCACTACCGACACAGGAGCCTGCATGCGTGTCTACTCACCTTGCTAGTGGACGTGAGCTCCAAGAACTGTGCGGCCAGCGAGGACTGTCTGAACTGCAGCCCCACTACCGACACAGGAGCCTGCATGCGTGTCTACTCACCTTGCTAGTGGACGTGAGCTCCAAGAACTGTGCGGCCAGCGAGGACTGTCTGAACTGCAGCCCCACTACCGACACAGGAGCCTGCATGCGTGTCTACTCACCTTGCTAGTGGACGTGAGCTCCAAGAACTGAGCGGCCAGCGAGGACTGTCTGAACTGCAGCCCCACTACCGACACAGGAGCCTGCATGCGCGTCTACTCACCTTGCTAGTGGACGTGAGCTCCAAGAACTGAGCGGCCAGCGAGGACTGTCTGAACTGCAGCCCCACTACCGACACAGGAGCCTGCATGCGTGTCTACTCACCTTGCTAGTGGACGTGAGCTCCAAGAACTGTGCGGCCAGCGAGGACTGTCTGAACTGCAGCCCCACTACCCACACAGGAGCCTGCATGCGTGTCTACTCACCTTGCTAGTGGACGTGAGCTCCAAGAACTGTGCGGCCAGCGAGGACTGTCTGAACTGCAGCCCCACTACCGACACAGGAGCCTGCATGCGCGTCTACTCACCTTGCTAGTGGACGTGAGCTCCAAGAACTGTGTGGCCAGCGAGGACTGTCTGAACTGCAGCCCCACTACCGACACAGGAGCCTGCATGCGTGTCAACTCACCTTGCTAGTGGACGTGAGCTCCAAGAACTGTGCGGCCAGCGAGGACTGTCTGAACTGCAGCCCCACTACCGACACAGGAGCCTGTATGCGCGTCTACTCACCTTGCTAGTGGACGTGAGCTCCAAGAACTGTGCGTCCAGCGAGGACTGTCTGAACTGCAGCCCCACTACCGACACAGGAGCCTGCATGCGTGTCTACTCACCTTGCTAGTGGACGTGAGCTCCAAGAACTGTGCGGCCAGCGAGGACTGTCTGAACTGCAGCCCCAGTACCGACACAGGAGCCTGCATGCGCGTCTACTCACCTTGCTAGTGGACGTGAGCTCCAAGAACTGTGCGGCCAGCGAGGACTGTCTGAACTGCAGCCCCACTACCGACACAGGAGCTTGCATGCGTGTCTACTCACCTTGCTAGTGGACGTGAGCTGCAAGAACTGTGCGGCCAGCGAGGACTGTCTGAACTGCAGCCCCACTACCGACACAGGAGCCTGCATGCGTGTCTACTCACCTTGCTAGTGGACGTGAGCTCCAAAAACTGTGCGGCCAGCGAGGACTGTCTGAACTGCAGCCCCACTACCGACACAGGAGCCTGCATGCGCGTCTACTCACCTTGCTAGTGGACGTGAGCTCCAAGAACTGTGCGGCCAGCGAGGACTGTCTGAACTGCAGCCCCACTACCGACACAGGAGCCTGCATGCGCGTCTACTCACCTTGCTAGTGGACGTGAGCTCCAAGAACTGTGCGGCCAGCGAGGACTGTCTGAACTGCAGCCCTACTACCCACACAGGGGCCTGCATGCGCGTCTACTCACCTTGCTAGTGGACGTGAGCTCCAAGAACTGTGCGGCCAGCGAGGACTGTCTGAACTGCAGCCCCACTACCGACACAGGAGCCTGCATGCGCGTCTACTCACCTTGCTAGTGGACGTGAGCTCCAAGAACTGTGCGGCCAGCGAGGACTGTCTGAACTGCAGCCCCACTACCGACACAGGAGCCTGCATGCGCGTCTACTCACCTTGCTAGTGGACGTGAGCTCCAAGAACTGTGCGGCCAGCGAGGACTGTCTGAACTGCAGCCCTACTACCCACACAGGGGCCTGCATGCGCGTCTACTCACCTTGCTAGTGGACGTGAGCTCCAAGAACTGTGCGGCCAGCGAGGACTGTCTGAACTGCAGCCCCACTACCGACACAGGAGCCTGCATGCGTGTCTACTCACCTTGCTAGTGGACGTGAGCTCCAAGAACTGTGTGGCCAGCGAGGACTGTCTGAACTGCAGCCCCACTACCGACACAGGGGCCTGCATGCGTGTCTACTCACCTTGCTAGTGGACGTGAGCTGCAAGAACTGTGCGGCCAGCGAGGACTGTCTGAACTGCAGCCCCACTACCCACACAGGAGCCTGCATGCGCGTCTACTCACCTTGCTAGTGGACGTGAGCTCCAAGAACTGTGCGGCCAACGAGGACTGTCTGAACTGCAGCCCCACTACCGACACAGGAGCCTGCATGCGCGTCTACTCACCTTGCTAGTGGACGTGAGCTCCAAGAACTGTGCGGCCAGCGAGGACTGTCTGAACTGCAGCCCCACTACCGACACAGGAGCCTGCTTGCGTGTCTACTCACCTTGCTAGTGGACGTGAGCTCCAAGAACTGTGCGGCCAGCGAGGACTGTCTGAACTGCAGCCCCACTACCCACACAGGAGCCTGCATGCGCGTCTACTCACCTTGCTAGTGGACGTGAGCTCCAAGAACTGTGCGGCCAGCGAGGACTGTCTGAACTGCAGCCCCACTACCGACACAGGAGCCTGCATGCGCGTCTACTCACCTTGCTAGTGGACGTGAGCTCCAAGAACTGTGCGGCCAGCGAGGACTGTCTGAACTGCAGCCTCACTACCCACACAGGAGCCTGCATGCGCGTCTACTCACCTTGCTAGTGGACGTGAGCTCCAAGAACTGTGCGGCCAGCGAGGACTGTCTGAACTGCAGCCCCACTACCGACACAGGAGCCTGCATGCGCGTCAACTCACCTTGCTAGTGGACGTGAGCTCCAAGAACTGTGCGGCCAGCGAGGACTGTCTGAACTGCAGCCCCACTACCGACACAGGAGCCTGCATGCGCGTCTACTCACCTTGCTAGTGGACGTGAGCTCCAAGAACTGTGCGGCCAGCGAGGACTGTCTGAACTGCAGCCCCACTACCGACACAGGAGCCTGCATGCGTGTCTACTCACCTTGCTAGTGGACGTGAGCTCCAAGAACTGTGCGGCCAGCGAGGACTGTCTGAACTGCAGCCCCACTACCGACACAGGAGCCTGCATGCGCGTCTACTCACCTTGCTAGTGGACGTGAGCTCCAAGAACTGTGCGGCCAGCGAGGACTGTCTGAACTGCAGCCCCACTACCGACACAGGAGCCTGCATGCGTGTCTACTCACCTTGCTAGTGGACGTGAGCTCCAAGAACTGTGCGGCCAGCGAGGACTGTCTGAACTGCAGCCCCACTACCGACACAGGAGCCTGCATGCGCGTCTACTCACCTTGCTAGGGGACGTGAGCTCCAAGAACTGTGCGGCCAGCGAGGACTGTCTGAACTGCAGCCCCACTACCGGCACAGGAGCCTGCATGCGCGTCTACTCACCTTGCTAGGGGACGTGAGCTCCAAGAACTGTAGGCCAGCGAGGACTGTCTGAACTGCAGCCCCACTACCGACACAGGAGCCTGCATGCGTGTCTACTCACCTTGCTAGTGGACGTGAGCTCCAAGAACTGTGCGGCCAGCGAGGACTGTCTGAACTGCAGCCCCACTACCCACACAGGAGCCTGCATGCGCGTCAACTCACCTTGCTAGTGGACGTGAGCTCCAAGAACAGTGCGGCCAGCGAGGACTGTCTGAACTGCAGCCCCACTACCGACACAGGAGCCTGCATGCGCGTCTACTCACCTTGCTAGTGTACGTGAGCTCCAAGAACTGTGCGGCCAGCGAGGACTGTCTGAACTGCAGCCCCACTACCGACACAGGAGCCTGCATGCGCGTCTACTCACCTTGCTAGTGGACGTGAGCTCCAAGAACTGTGCGGCCAGCGAGGACTGTCTGAACTGCAGCCTCACTACCCACACAGGAGCCTGCATGCGCGTCTACTCACCTTGCTAGTGGACGTGAGCTCCAAGAACTGTGCGGCCAGCGAGGACTGTCTGAACTGCAGCCCCACTACCGACACAGGAGCCTGCATGCGCGTCAACTCACCTTGCTAGTGGACGTGAGCTCCAAGAACTGTGCGGCCAGCGAGGACTGTCTGAACTGCAGCCCCACTACCGACACAGGAGCCTGCATGCGCGTCTACTCACCTTGCTAGTGGACGTGAGCTCCAAGAACTGTGCGGCCAGCGAGGACTGTCTGAACTGCAGCCCCACTACCGACACAGGAGCCTGCATGCGTGTCTACTCACCTTGCTAGTGGACGTGAGCTCCAAGAACTGTGCGGCCAGCGAGGACTGTCTGAACTGCAGCCCCACTACCGACACAGGAGCCTGCATGCGTGTCTACTCACCTTGCTAGTGGACGTGAGCTCCAAGAACTGTGCGGCCAGCGAGGACTGTCTGAACTGCAGCCCCACTACCGACACAGGAGCCTGCATGCGCGTCTACTCACCTTGCTAGTGGACGTGAGCTCCAAGAACTGTGCGGCCAGCGAGGACTGTCTGAACTGCAGCCCCACTACCGACACAGGAGCCTGCATGCGCGTCTACTCACCTTGCTAGTGGACGTGAGCTCCAAGAACTGTGCGGCCAGCGAGGACTGTCTGAACTGCAGCCTCACTACCCACACAGGAGCCTGCATGCGCGTCTACTCACCTTGCTAGTGGACGTGAGCTCCAAGAACTGTGCGGCCAGCGAGGACTGTCTGAACTGCAGCCCCACTACCGACACAGGAGCCTGCATGCGCGTCTACTCACCTTGCTAGGGGACGTGAGCTCCAAGAACTGTGCGGCCAGCGAGGACTGTCTGAACTGCAGCCCCACTACCGGCACAGGAGCCTGCATGCGCGTCTACTCACCTTGCTAGGGGACGTGAGCTCCAAGAACTGTAGGCCAGCGAGGACTGTCTGAACTGCAGCCCCACTACCGACACAGGAGCCTGCATGCGTGTCTACTCACCTTGCTAGTGGACGTGAGCTCCAAGAACTGTGCGGCCAGCGAGGACTGTCTGAACTGCAGCCCCACTACCCACACAGGAGCCTGCATGCGCGTCAACTCACCTTGCTAGTGGACGTGAGCTCCAAGAACAGTGCGGCCAGCGAGGACTGTCTGAACTGCAGCCCCACTACCGACACAGGAGCCTGCATGCGCGTCTACTCACCTTGCTAGTGTACGTGAGCTCCAAGAACTGTGCGGCCAGCGAGGACTGTCTGAACTGCAGCCCCACTACCGACACAGGAGCCTGCATGCGCGTCTACTCACCTTGCTAGTGGACGTGAGCTCCAAGAACTGTGCGGCCAGCGAGGACTGTCTGAACTGCAGCCCCACTACCGACACAGGAGCCTGCATGCGTGTCTACTCACCTTGCTAGTGGACGTGAGCTCCAAGAACTGTGCGGCCAGCGAGGCCTGTCTGAACTGCAGCCCCACTACCGACACAGGAGCCTGCATGCGCGTCTACTCACCTTGCTAGTGGACGTGAGCTCCAAGAACTGTGCGGCCAGCGAGGACTGTCTGAACTGCAGCCCCACTACCCACACAGGAGCCTGCATGCGCGTCTACTCACCTTGCTAGTGGACGTGAGCTCCAAGAACTGTGCGGCCAGCGAGGACTGTCTGAACTGCAGCCCCACTACCGACACAGGAGCCTGTATGCGCGTCTACTCACCTTGCTAGTGGACGTGAGCTCCAAGAACTGTGCGGCCAGCGAGGACTGTCTGAACTGCAGCCCCACTACCGACACAGGAGCCTGCATGCGTGTCAACTCACCTTGCTAGTGGACGTGAGCTCCAAGAACTGTGCGGCCAGCGAGGACTGTCTGAACTGCAGCCCCACTACCGACACAGGAGCCTGCATGCCTGTCTACTCACCTTGCTAGTGGACGTGAGCTCCAAGAACTGTGCGGCCAGCGAGGACTGTCTGAACTGCAGCCCTACTACCCACACAGGAGCCTGCATGCGTGTCTACTCACCTTGCTAGTGGACGTGAGCTCCAAGAACTGTGCGGCCAGCGAGGACTGTCTGAACTGCAGCCCTACTACCCACACAGGAGCCTGCATGCGTGTCTACTCACCTTGCTAGTGGACGTGAGCTCCAAGAACTGTGCGGCCAGCGAGGACTGTCTGAACTGCAGCCCCACTACCGACACAGGAGCCTGCATGCGTGTCTACTCACCTTGCTAGTGGACGTGAGCTCCAAGAACTGTGCGGCCAGCGAGGACTGTCTAAACTGCAGCCCCACTACCGACACAGGAGCCTGCATGCGCGTCTACTCACCTTGCTAGTGGACGTGAGCTCCAAGAACTGTGCGGCCAGCGAGGACTGTCTGAACTGCAGCCCCACTACCGACACAGGAGCCTGCATGCGCGTCTACTCACCTTGCTAGTGGACGTGAGCTCCAAGAACTGTGCGGCCAGCGAGGACTGTCTGAACTGCAGCCCCACTACCGACACAGGAGCCTGCATGCGTGTCTACTCACCTTGCTAGTGGACGTGAGCTCCAAGAACTATGCGGCCAGCGAGGACTGTCTGAACTGCAGCCCCACTACCCACACAGGAGCCTGCATGCGTGTCTACTCACCTTGCTAGTGGACGTGAGCTCCAAGAACTGTGCGGCCAGCGAGGACTGTCTGAACTGCAGCCCCACTACCCACACAGGGGCCTGCATGCGTGTCTACTCACCTTGCTAGTGGACGTGAGCTCCAAGAACTGTACGGCCAGCGAGGACTGTCTGAACTGCAGCCCCACTACCGACACAGGAGCCTGCATGCGTGTCTACTCACCTTGCTAGTGGACGTGAGCTCCAAGAACTGTGCGGCCAGCGAGGACTGTCTGAACTGCAGCCCCACTACCGACACAGGAGCCTGCATGCGCGTCAGCTCACCTTGCTAGTGGACGTGAGCTCCAAGAACTGTGCGGCCAGCGAGGACTGTCTGAACTGCAGCCCCACTACCGACACAGGAGCCTGCATGCGTGTCTACTCACCTTGCTAGTGGACGTGAGCTCCAAGAACTGTGCGGCCAGCGAGGACTGTCTGAACTGCAGCCCCACTACCGACACAGGGGCCTGCATGCGCGTCTACTCACCTTGCTAGTGGACGTGAGCTCCAAGAACTGTGCGGCCAGCGAGGACTGTCTGAACTGCAGCCCCACTACCGACACAGGAGCCTACATGCGCGTCAACTCACCTTGCTAGTGGACGTGAGCTCCAAGAACTGTGCGGCCAGCGAGGACTGTCTGAACTGCAGCCCCACTACCGACACAGGAGCCTGCATGCGTGTCTACTCACCTTGCTAGTGGACGTGAGCTCCAAGAACTGTGCGGCCAGCGAGGACTGTCTGAACTGCAGCCCCACTACCGACACAGGAGCCTGCATGCGCGTCTACTCACCTTGCTAGTGGACGTGAGCTCCAAGAACTGTGCTGCCAGCGAGGACTGTCTGAACTGCAGCCCCACTACCGACACAGGAGCCTGCATGCGCGTCTACTCACCTTGCTAGTGGACGTGAGCTCCAAGAACTGTGCGGCCAGCGAGGACTGTCTGAACTGCAGCCCCACTACCGACACAGGAGCCTGCATGCGCGTCTACTCACCTTGCTAGTGGACGTGAGCTCCAAGAACTGTGCTGCCAGCGAGGACTGTCTGAACTGCAGCCCCACTACCGACACAGGAGCCTGCATGCGCGTCTACTCACCTTGCTAGTGGACGTGAGCTCCAAGAACTGTGCTGCCAGCGAGGACTGTCTGAACTGCAGCCCCACTACCGACACAGGAGCCTGCATGCGTGTCTACTCACCTTGCTAGTGGACGTGAGCTCCAAGAACTGTGCGGCCAGCGAGGACTGTCTGAACTGCAGCCCCACTACCGACACAGGAGCCTGCATGCCGGCTTCACGCGTGAATACTGCGTAGCTGCCGGTAACGAAAGCATCTTCCTCCAGTACGCCGACTATAACAGTGCACACGTGACACACAGTCTCATTATTGAAGCCGCACAAAATACATGTTTTAGCAATATCTTGAGAACTCGACACACTATTGATGAAGTAGTTTATTGACCAACATTTAGTTATGTAGGAACTCAACACTGGATTTAAAAAGTCAATGTAATATTTTGAAACAGTAATTTTTCTTATGTGTGAAATATTGTTAGTCTAAAGCCAGTATTTTTATTTAGTTTAAAAACGTTAGGGAAAAACTGTAACTGTGAATGGTACACTGGATCTTCTGCATTGAAAACAGATATAAATCCACGGGCAAGACACAAACACACGGGTTTCAACCAAATTGCACAAATCGATGTTTTAAGGCGTTTTAGGCTCCAATAAGCACAATTTGTCCATTTCGTCACATTTCGATAACTACTTAAGAAGTTACATCCTCCGTTGAAAAATAAGAATACAATATATTTATTGCGATTCCACAATAATGTCAACTCTGGTTACGTCGTGAGGTCGATGTACTTACTTCTATCTGCGGCCAATGAGTAGAAAAACGAATGTGGATCAATTTGATGTTGTAGAACAGCTGCTTTGTACCAGGGCTCGTCAATGGATAATTTATGCAAGTTTCCAAATTCTCTGTTGAAAAAGGAAAACTTTTCGTGAAACAATTGCTTAACTATGATGAAGTATGGTGGAGTTACTCTATAGTAGAAGCACACTTTCTAAGATTATATGTCAACACTAGCAAGAACATTAAAAATGACTTTTTAGGAGGGGATTGGTTATTGTGGGGATATGTTGTCTTTATTTAACCGTTGGTGTGCATCTGATCTAAAAACGCTCATTCAAATAAAACATGCTACTATGAAGTTCCAAGAATTGAATGAATGAAATGTTCAGCGGACGCCGATAAACCGCTCCAAATAGGGATTCCCAAACCACGTCAATCGAAGCTCGACGCCAACATTTCGATCGACTGATCGATATGGTTCGATGTCCGGGCGACCACTACTATAAATCCGTTCCGAAGACACGTGCACAGTATATGGTGGTCAGTGTATCAGTGTATATATGAAGGAATGGCTATTGCTTACGTTCTCCTGTAGACACGCTCGTCACTCTCCAGCATGTATTGCCAGCGGGTGAGACCGCTTTGGGTGTATATATGAAGGAATGGCTATTGCTTACGTTCTCCTGTAGACACGCTCGTCACTCTCCAGCATGTATTGCCAGCGGGTGAGACCGCTTTGGGTGTATATATGAAGGAATGGCTATTGCTTACGTTCTCCTGTAGACACGCTCGTCACTCTCCAGCATGTATTGCCAGCGGGTGAGACCGCTTTGGGTGGAGATGAAGCGAAGAGTAGCGTTGTATCGGTCCAGTAACTCGCGCCTGAGAACAAATACATTTCCTGAGCGCGATTCTCAACTCACTATTTTTTTTATTTTTTTTATTTTATTCTAATTAAGGCCAGTGTAGGGCACAATGCCCTCTTTAGCTTTTAGTGATGATTGATGAATGATAATGAGGAAGGGAGGAGGGGAAGCCTGGTACCGGCACGTAGCCTACTCCTGTCGAAAAGTACCAAGGGGACCATCGGCTTTACGTCCCATCCGAAAGGACGGTGTAACTTTGACCAGTAATATAGGTTCCTCCACTAGCCTGGACTGCCGAGCAGTTGACGAGAAAAATTCTGTTACACAAGCTTTCGAACCCTCCAATCTGCTCTAACCAACGGTAACTAGTGTTTCAGAGGTGAGTGGTCACCCATCCACCTCCTGACCTAGCCCGAGGTTGCTTAACTTCGGTGTTCGTATGGGAACCGGCTAAGCGACCGCGGCTAACCCGTTGGCTAACTCACTATTCATCATTGAGCACATATAGTTCACTTTCAAAATGTGAATTATTACCATCAATACTAAACCTTAAACCTAAACTGCAACAAACCGGATATAAAATTAAGATTAAACATTCTTTGACACAAAATGCAAATTCAGAGACAACAATAATTAATAATTTCATTTAATTTACTATATTAATTATTTAAATAACAATTAAAAACTTGGCAAACCTGTAGTAGAAGCGCAAGATGTATGATTTTGGCTCTCTAAGGCTATTCGTGGAAGAGTATAGCGGTAAACGGGATTCTGCTAAGGTATGTATAACAATGTTTTTGGACCAGGGTTACATCGCCGGAATTACTGCAGAAGGCGTCGGTGGCACCTCGACGCCACCTGACGCCGCCACACGACGTATAACTTTTACATCGGTTGTCCTACAGACAAAAATTAAAATGAATCTTCGTTCAGTTTTTAAATACCTATCGATTGATATCAATAACGGTATGATTAGATGAGCGTAGCGAATTTTGGATAAACATTTAAAAAATATTTAAATTCGTCCATAAGTTTTAGAAACAAAAATTAAAACTTGATTTTTCACTAATTATTTTTTTTAGGTTGGCAACTTCACAAATTGGTCTGGTTTTGTTAAAAACGTCTAGTTTAGATCCCAAATGTTGACTTTTAATTTCAGCCAAATCCGTCAAGCCGTTTGACCTGTGGGCGACGAACAAAACATTCAAACTCGATATTATTCACTAATTAATTTTGTGTAGGTTGACATCTTGACGGATTTTGCTGGTTATGCTATCAGCATCTAGATTAGTGGTCACGAGTGTTGATTTAAAATGTCATCCAAATCCGTCAAGCTGTTTGATCTGTGCGCGACGAAGAAACTTTGTACACACACATAGACAAAGCGCCGATCGAGTTGAAATAAGAGATTCACTCCACTTCGCTACGCTCAACTAATCATAACGTTATTGATATCAATCGATAGGTATTTAAAAACTGAACGAAATATAATCTAGTTTTTGTCTGTAGGACAAACGGTGTAAAAGTTATAAGCCAAAACGTCAGGTGGCGTCGCGGCGCCACCGACACCGTCTGCAGTAATTCCGGCGATGTAACCCTGGTCCAAAAACATTATTATACAATATACATACCTTTGCATAATCAGTTTTACCGCTATACTCTTCCACGAATATCCTACGAGATACACTTTGCTGCTCTACTACTGGTAAAATGTTTTGTGATTGTTGTGTTGGTAACAAGTGATTGTCTAAAGTGCTGCATTGTGAGATGGTTTGGTACTTACTCAGCTTCATCTTTATACTCCCACGGGATGCTACTGTCAAAGCCATGGCTAGTTACTTTCGCGTCAAGCACCAGTAACTGGACTAGATCGCGTTCGCCTATGTTCAACACCGAAAAATGCATTAATGTTTTAGACATTCAATTATGTCGTACGCCTAAATAATTAATAAACATACCTAATTTTGATTAATTTATTAACTATTGACATTACAATTAATTATGATATATATTTAAATTGAACAATATCTAGAGAAACTTTAACATACTGTATGGGTGCTCTTTAGAAAAATTAATTCCCACCTTTAATGTTTTAGACATTCAATTATGCCTTACGCCTAAATAATTAATAAACATACTTAATTTTGATTAATTTAGTAACTATTGACACTGAATATTGTTGACACTCAGTATTTTCACGCACGTAAATCAGGGCAATGGACATGCCTACAAAGATAGTAGCCCAAACTGAAGTCAGTTTTGTGGTAGACATAATTATTACCAGCGGTTGCAATTAATTTCTTAAAAACAGTTAACTATTATCAGTGTCCAATGGTTTATGATGAATAAGACTTAATTAAGGTTTATACTCACAGTAGTATTCTTCTATATCCATTGGCTTCCGGTCGCAGTTTATAACTGAAACAATGTACAAAGTTAGTGAAATTTGAACGAAGCAAATATATGTATAGTTTATTGGTAACCAACAAATACAGAGTAATAACAAAGGAAGTGTTGGATTTTTATGTGGGTCAAATGTGATTATTGAGATTTTTTCTCAATGAATTTTTGAATTGAATTTATTTTCTTTTTTTTATTTGTTCCCAAACAAATTTAAAATAGGGGGTTGTACCTTATGTAACTTATGTGTTTCTTATGTATTTAACTTATGTATTAACTAATGTACTTATGTATTTCGTTCCTCATCGTTCTAACTGTATATGTGTGGGGGTGGGTGCGGATCGACGGGGGGGATGGGGGTTTTTCCCCCTCTGATAATTGCATCCCTAGTTCTGTTTTATTGAAAGGTATCCCCACCGGGATGGCTAAATCCCTATCTCTGGATACCCCTCTCTCATATCATATCGAGTGACTTTATCAAAAAAAAGTTGCTGAAAGTTGGTAAAAAATGATGAAAGGTTAAAATACGAGAATAAGATATCTTAATGACTAAACTCGGTCCCTATCCAAGATACACGCCGGTAAAGAGGACTCCTCAAAGGGCGGATTGTTTCCCGCTCACTGTGCAAGGTTGTAAACGTCAAGCTTGTCACCAGGAAGGATGCACAGTTTTAAAAAAAAAGTGACCACCAATAATATCTATTCAAATAAGAAAAACACCCACTTGACAATAGGAAGACGGGGGCTCAGGATTCTGTCCGTTTTCTAAGGGTCGACAATAATTATCTCTTGCTTCGACGGTCCATGTGGTTTGGAGCTGTCTTTACTATGCTAGAAGCTAAGTGGTTTGCCAAATAAAGGGGATGATTGACAGCATAAGTCTCCAACAATAAGAAACAGTTCCTTTTTGTTCTCATTTTGCCGGCGTGTATCTTGAATTGGGACTGAGTATAGGTCTTTTTGAGGGCAATAATGCCCTAAAAATGGTTTGCCTCCGGTGGCTGAGGCTTGCCCCAGACCCCTTATTGCCCACACAGATACTGTACTTGCACATCCCCCCTTCTGCCAAGCCGTCAACTCGCACCCTAGGGGTAATCATCGCTCACACTCGGTCTCGTTGTCCGAGTCCTGCACGAAGGTGTATTTGAGCGACTCCATGCTGTGTCCTAACTGTATATGTGTGGGGGTGTCAAGGCTCACACTCGGTCTCGTTGTCCGAGTCCTGCACGAAGGTGTATTTGAGCGACTCCATGCTGTGTCCTAACTGTATATGTGTGGGGGTGGGTAATCATCGCTCACACTCTGTCTCGTTGTCCGAGTCCTGCACGAAGGTGTATTTGAGCGACTCCATGCTGTATCCTAACTGTATATGTGTGGGGGTGGGTAATCAAGGCTCACACTCTGTCTCGTTGTCCGAGTCCTGCACGAAGGTGTATTTGAGCGACTCCATGCTGTGTCCTATAACTGTATATGTGTGGGGGTAGGTAATCAAGGCTCACACTCTGTCTCGTTGTCCGAGTCCTGCACGAAGGTGTATTTGAGCGACTCCATGCTGTATCCTAACTGTATATGTGTGGGGGTGGGTAATCAAGGCTCACACTCTGTCTCGTTGTCCGAGTCCTGCACGAAGGTGTATTTGAGCGACTCCATGCTGTGTCCTATAACTGTATATGTGTGGGGGTAGGTAATCAAGGCTCACACTCTGTCTCGTTGTCCGAGTCCTGCACGAAGGTGTATTTGAGCGACTCCATGCTGTATCCTAACTGTATATGTGTGGGGGTGGGTAATCAAGGCTCACACTCTGTCTCGTTGTCCGAGTCCTGCACGAAGGTGTATTTGAGCGACTCCATGCTGTGTCCTATAACTGTATATGTGTGGGGGTAGGTAATCAAGGCTCACACTCTGTCTCGTTGTCCGAGTCCTGCACGAAGGTGTATTTGAGCGACTCCATGCTGTGTCCTAACTGTATATGTGTGGGGGTGGGTAATCAAGGCTCACACTCTGTCTCGTTGTCCGAGTCCTGCACGAAGGTGTATTTGAGCGACTCCATGCTGTATCCTAACTGTATATGTGTGGGGGTGGGTAATCAAGGCTCACACTCTGTCTCGTTGTCCGAGTCCTGCACGAAGGTGTATTTGAGCGACTCCATACTGTCATCAGGGTTGTACTGCGGCCTCCAGTGCCAGTCAGGCGACGCCATCTTCTCGAGGAAATGGCGGAGTTCCTTCTCGGGGCTGTCGAAAGACTGTTTGTCCTTTACCTCGAAGTGGTATTTGCAGTACACCCTGAAAGTTGCCAGTGCGTTTGTTTCAGGGTAGATCTTATTTGTGCATGCTTTAAACAGGTTTTGAAAAGGCGCCACAACGCTTAGAGATTGCCAATATCTATTTACAGTCGATACAGACTCAATGATACTGATATTATAATATAGTATATAAGACTTATACTACTCTAGTGTTATTCGGTGTCGCAAGTTTGTTGAGGTGTGTGCTGTTTTATTTCAATACCATTAACACGTTGGTTGACGAAGTAGGGGAAATCGACGACTAAGCACAAAACTTAGGCCAACTAACATATTATTATGCTGAATGAAATATTAGCACACACCTCTCCCCCAAGTTTCATGCAATTTGGTTGTAAAAATAGGACTCCCCCATAGAGTAACTATTTAAGTGCATAGAATAGATTAATTTAGAGCTAAATTTGCCATCAATAAAAATGTACACACGCATGTATAACAAAGAGTTTGGGTAATTGCCGTGTTTGTTGATTGTTGTGAGCCAGAACGATGCTTTTTGATAAGTCGGAACGCCGTTTCGTTAATAATTATGATAATTTTTCCATAAAACAATTTGAACGCGTTTATGAAAATATATTTTTGGGCAGAACAATCATGTAACATCAAAATAGTTTCCGTTGTAAAAAGAAATACACCTTAAAAACGTTCGCCTGTGGGTCTGAGTATGAGTGAAATAGAAGAAATTATGTTTGGGGGTTAATGGTGTTGGGGCGTCTTACCAGTCTGGGCGAATCTTCCAGTCGTACCCCTTGAAGAAGCTAATGACCGGCACCTCCCACTGTGTGTACTTGACTTCTTCGCTGCGAACCTTGGTCTGATAGAAGCCGTAGTTGTGGGGGAGGGAGAGGCCCACGGTGAAGGGGGTTCCCTTCAGAGGGGCGTAGAAGTAGTCCCTTTCCTCGACACTCACACGGCGCTAAGAGAAATACATCAAGTTGAAACAAACGAAAGATGATGTGAAATTATCCCTTATTTGGACAAGTAGTTTTTTCGTGATCGTGTTCTTTAAAACACAACCAATAAGAACACTATACGCCGGAACCATTTTATATTTTTTAAGTTAGTCGTATTTGGTATAATAATAGAATAGGTCACCAAACTCAAATAAAAATGTAAATAGTTGTAGATGCTCAGGCTAACAAACGATTAATTATTGTATGTTTGGTACCCTCCATTCATAACACTGTCCTGAAAAGTAAAAAGTGATTTGCTTGTTGTCTCTCAAACGCTTTAACTCCTACATATTCGTGAAAGATAGTTAAGCCTACCGATAACGATGATGTGAAACTGGTCCAAGGCAATTTTCACAACCAGGAAATGGAAAATTTATGGATGTTATAAACATATGCTAAGTAAGTGATGTATCTTCTTCATTCCAAAAGTGATTTCGCAGATGATAATTAATTGGTTAGCAAATTGACAACCTTAATGATTGCAATATTGAAAGTTCGTTAATACTGTTTTTAAATCTTGTGAAACCATGGGTTCATTAGGGATAATTTACGACCTAGGGTTGTTTACCTAGAAATCTCTTAACAGAGTATGCTTTACTAATGAGGCTTGTTCACTCTAATATAAGTGCAAGATTGCCCTTACAAATGTTTGAAATAACGCAAGGAATTTGTTTATTTTCGTTGTAACAGCGTGCATATAGGGAGCGTCATATAATGATCTGAGGTCGGTATGAGACTACAGTTCAATCAGCCTTGAGAACCACAGTAGATGAATGCAATCGGACTCTATTGTACCCGCTAATAGCGGCCATAAAAATAAGGTTTACAGAAATCTCGAAAACATTCACCTACGGAAGTCGAAGTGCGGTCAGTTACAGAGCACTGAAATATTACAATGGTAAACAGAGCACTGAAATATTACAATGGTTTTGCCGTTTGAGTAGGGTGGATAGAGCGTTGGCCGAGAGAGAACAACACATCGAGGCCCCATTCATCCACTGTTTCTCAACGCTGATTCCACTTTAGTTACGTTGGCGTCTTCTGACTCACCATTTCATCGTAGTGGGACTTGATCCGTAGGTTGAGCATCTCTCCCTCCTCGTGGTTTGCCATCGCTTCTCGCAACTGATCAACAAAACAGGAACAAGTTTCATTCAAGTGTTCAATGAATCATGGCTACGCATGTTTAACATGTTGTGAATGAGTGAATTCATTCATATCTGGCTTCCACTTCGAGTGTTTCAATATGAAACCTCGATCTTTCAAATACGTCACGAAGTAGTAATTTTTAGGAAATTCCAAGAGAACAACATAATTATTATTAGTTACACCTAGAATACAATTATGTTTCTCCTGGTTTGATTTTTACTGTATCTTGCTGGAATACTCAATAATCTGCAGGGAAATATAGAATGGTCGACTGATTTAGTCACGAATTGCAGCAAAAAGCTAAATACAACCTTTCAACTTATTAATAATAACGTTTCATTCAATATTTAAGTACACTATACAATTTATTGTAAAATCAGTGTTATACAAATTTCTTATAATGAAATCTGGACTTATAAAATGGAGATGGTCATGCTGTATCGAGTAATGTGAGCTGTAAAATTCTTAGAAGAGACACGGTCACTCCACGTGCGGTCTATTTTAACGGAATTTGCCGCAAGATTTTCCGTTACCTGCTTATTATTGCCCACTGCAACAGTCTCGCTTGGAGCCTAGGAATGTACCTAGACAACGCCTGCCAACAGACACGCTGTATCTCTACAATACTGGAGGCGGAGAACGAGATGCAACTAGATTTAGGTTGGTATTTGTCACGTACAACGACAACACCAGGCAAGATACAGTGTGGCCAGTATAATAACTGTCACTGAAGCCTAGGCCTACTGACTGACCTCCAGAATCTGAGGGGATGGTTCTCGATAGCCCAGCTCATCATCCACTATCTCGACCTCGGTCAAGTCGACACTGTTGGAGTTGTTCTTCAACTCAAACTGAGACTGTTAACAAACCAAAAATATGTATGCATATTAAAAAGTATGACCCAACATTACATATTTTATTTTATGTCAATGAAATCAAAACCATCAAACAATTATTACAATTATGGTATTAATTAATATTTATGATCTTAATACGTGCAATGTTAGCTTAGCTTACCACTGGCCGTAAATCAGGATGCAGTATTACATGTCCATTGTTGGTCACAATAAATGCGTAGCCATTAACTCCCGTCTGAAACATATTCCACAAACACATATTATTCTTATTGCACGCTTACTATTGGTAAAGAATATGATCATAATCATCAAAGGTTTGTGAAAAATCAATATTTTGAATTTTGACCCCTCATGAGATGACTATATTTAATAGGTAGGCCTATTGAGGTACTGGGATTGTCCTAGGGCTGATAGTATGACAAATCCTAGCGTTTGCCTTGTGAGTGAGGAAAACCTCGGGAAATGGGGGTGCATGCATAGTGAGAGGGTTTTTATTCTAAATGAAGTAGAAGTAGCCTACACCTTGTACATGTGTTACACACACCCCCCGTCTGTTTATGTATGTATGTATAAATGAATGATGGTGTATATTTGCTCTTACCTTGTAAGGAAATGTGAGAGAGTGAATGTGGTCGACAAGAATATCTGTACCGACAACTCCAAGCAGGTCAGCTGTGTTGGTCTACAATACCAACAAAACAAGAAATATTATATCAGTACAATAATTTGCATGTACAATCTTGTTTTTCTAGTTTAAGACTGTTTCCAACATTTTGAATACACATTTTTGATTTTTTGGTGGTGGTGGATGGGGTATAGTTCTAAAAATATTATTTGAATTCAAAATGGCTGTAAAATGTGAGATCGCCATATTGTTGTAATTGTCCATCCCGTCCCGAATATGCTAATTGCTTGCTTGTCAAAATGTCAACTACCAAATAAAATAACTATAGTGACACGTTATACTCTTATACTCACATAGTTCTCTGTTCTGGTCTTCCTGTCGAACGCAGGTATTGACACAGTGATCATCAGGTGGTATTCCCGCTGACGTATGGTTCCCTTCAGTTCTTCTGGTTCCTAACAACAACGAACAATCTTCATGCAGTAATTGAACATTTACCATTCTGCTACAAAAAGCCGCTAAGCGCTGCATGAGTTACTGAAGATGTCCATGTAATGCTGTTGTCATGCTCTCTGATAACCAAGGTCCGTCAATCCCCTAGTGGAGGTTCGGTAAACCTCAAAGTTGGGAGTTTTAATACGATCACATTTGCCATCTCTGTATTGATTTCTTTGGTATAAGGTAAAGGATTATCTAAATTTAGAATTTAGATAGCCTAGGTGCTACAAGTATGATTTACAATGATGTTTATGGTTATAGTTTAGTAAACAAAAATAATTGAAGTCCGTAAAATTAATGATAAATAAATATCTACTTTAATTTGACAAGTGAGACAACCTATTATAAAGAATCTGTTAACTTCTTTTTTACGATCTGAAATATAGGAACTGAAGAAAAAAAAAATCAAGATTTCATTGGTTAATGTCCTCGAAAATTATGAAACTATAGAAGATACATTGTCACCATAATTTTCAATAATAATTATACCTTACAAACAATAATATAATACTTCTTTACCTTTTTAAGCTCTTTGGTGTATTTACGGTCTGCTGCACTTTGACTAAAGTATAATTTGCTATTTCGATTATACTTGAAAAGTCTGAGTTTTTGGTCGTCGTGTTCCATGACGTCGAACAGCCACTCGTCCAGCGTCGGGTCCTGGAAGTACAAGGGCATGACGTCACTACCTACAAATATGAGCTCTACAATTATATAAATGTTTTCTTTGTTTTGATTATATTTATTTACTTGCAACATTATGACTAGACCGGTACAGTAATAAAATGGCACCGACGTCTTGTGCGATCAAAAGCTCCAGACATATGCGATTTGATTAAATAACAATATGATTGCCCCTTTATAATGCATAACGTATACTTATGAAGTTATGGCTGTCATCAGTAGATTCTTGAGTGGAAATCAATACAAGGTTTACTAACATAAGCTATCATGTAATAAATTCAGGGTCTTGCATGAGAATGTTATTATCGTATTGTCAGACGTACAGTGGTGTCGGAGTAGACGGATGTCCATGTAACGGGGTGAGCATCTCCTTGAAGTACCAACGGCCGGGCGAGCACTGGCACATATGTAAACACCCCTTCGCGCACCTCGTTCATAGTGTGGACGTGCTTGTAGAACCCTACAACACAATGCCAGGGCGTACAACACTCCTTGTAGTACTAGCGGCCGGGCGAGCACTGGCACATATGTAAACACCCCTTCGCGCACCTCGTTCATAGTGTGGACGTGCTTGTAGAACCCTACAACACAATGCCAGGGCGTACAACACTCCTTGTAGTACTAGCGGCCGGGCGAGCACTGGCACATATGTAACACCCCTTCGCGCACCTCGTTCATAGTGTGGACGTGCTTGTAGAACCCTACAACACAATGCCAGGGCGTACAACACTCCTAGTAGTACTAGCGGCCGGGCGAGCACTGGCACATATGTAAACACCCCTTCGCGCACCTCGTTCATAGTGTGGACGTGCTTGTAGAACCCTACAACACAATACCAGGGCGTACAACACTCCTTGTAGTACCAACGGCCGGGCGAGCACTGGCACATATGTAAACACCCCTTCGCGCACCTCGTTCATAGTGTGGACGTGCTTGTAGAACCCTACAACACAATGCCAGGGCGTACAACACTCCTTGTAGTACCAACGGCCGGGCGAGCACTGGCACATATGTAAACACCCCTTCGCGCACCTCGTTCATAGTGTGGACGTGCTTGTAGAACCCTACAACACAATACCAGGGCGTACAACACTCCTTGTAATACTAGCGGCCGGGCGAGCACTGGCACATATGTAAACACCCCTTCGCGCACCTCGTTCATAGTGTGGACGTGCTTGTAGAACCCTACAACACAATACCAGGGCGTACAACACTCCTTGTAATACTAGCGGCCGGGCGAGCACTGGCACATATGTAAACACCCCTTCGCGCACCTCGTTCATAGTGTGGACGTGCTTGTAGAACCCTACAACAATACCAGGGCGTACAACACTCCTTGTAGTACTAGCAGCCGGGCGAGCACTGGCACATATGTAAACACCACTTCGCACACCTCGTTCATAGTGTGGACGTGCTTGTAGACCCCTACAACACAATGCCAGGGCGTACAACACTCCTTGTAGTACCAACGGCCGGGCGAGCACTGGCACATATGTAAACACCCCTTCGCGCACCTCGTTCATAGTGTGGACGTGCTTGTAGAACCCTACAACACAATGCCAGGGCGTACAACACTCCTTGTAGTACCAACGGCCGGGCGAGCACTGGCACATATGTAAACACCCCTTCGCGCACCTCGTTCATAGTGTGGACGTGCTTGTAGAACCCTACAACACAATACCAGGGCGTACAACACTCCTTGTAATACTAGCGGCCGGGCGAGCACTGGCACATATGTAAACACCCCTTCGCGCACCTCGTTCATAGTGTGGACGTGCTTGTAGAACCCTACAACAATACCAGGGCGTACAACACTCCTTGTAGTACTAGCAGCCGGGCGAGCACTGGCACATATGTAAACACCACTTCGCACACCTCGTTCATAGTGTGGACGTGCTTGTAGACCCCTACAACACAATGCCAGGGCGTACAACACTCCTTGCAGTACTAGCGGCCGGGCGAGCACTGGCACATATGTAAACACCCCTTCGCGCACCTCGTTCATAGTGTGGACGTGCTTGTAGAACCCTACAACACAATACCAGGGCGTACAACACTCCTTGTAGTACTAGCGGCCGGGCGAGCACTGGCACATATGTAAACACCCCTTCGCGCACCTCGTTCATAGTGTGGGCGTGCTTGTAGAACCCTACAACACAATGCCAGGCGTAGCGATCATATGATGTGCACGGGTCTAGGCATAGACGACTAGAGCAGTCAGAATAAAGAATGAAATTGAAACAATTTAGGCCCTACCAGACATCTTACATTTCCAAAATAGGATATATATTTTTTTATACGGTTTTTGTAGTCTCCCAAGTTAGGTCATCACACATTGTTTCCTATTCACCATTTTGTATCGCACTACAAAAAACGCTTTAAATAAAATAAAATAAATAAATAAATTCACATTTAGAGTCCGCCCATTCAGTTACTAAACTGATTTGCAGTGGGGGACTTTAATGTAAAGTGACTTAACCAACCCTGTGGTTTCGAACACCTTCGACGAGTGAGCGATAACCAATCAAAGATCGATATTTCAAATATGAAACATATGAATCAGTGATTGGACAGTGCGAAAACCTGCGGACAAATGATTGATTGATTGATTAAGGTCTTTTATTAAAAGGCGGGATTAAGGCTAGCTAAACCTTATCTTCTATCCAACCCTTTTAAGATGATACAGTACATGATACAATACAGTAAGGTAATACAATACAATAAAGGTGATACAATGCAGTAAGTACATTATAGAGAGACATAGTGTGAATCAACAAGGCCGATTCAGAACAACTTTGAATTTATTGAGTGCTTCGTTGCTAGGACGGCTCCAAAGTCACCGTTTACTTATTCCTAAGCCAAGAAGTAATGGAATTGAATCCACATTAGAAGTTAAAAAACTTCTGCCTGAAGCGGGACTTGAACCCGGGACCTTCTGCATTGGAAGCAATATTTAATATTAATACATAATATTTAAACCATAATATTGAGACCATAATTGTTTGACGGATCACTTAATTTATTTTCGATTTGTGTGATTTGTAACATTGTGGAAGGACTGCAACGACCGGACTGGTGAGTTTGACGAACCTCTACTATTCTATTGCTGTCACTGACTCTGCTCTGGAGATTAATTGACCTTGGTCTAACCTTGGTCTACCATGCAAAAACCTGCAATAATTATTGTTTCGCCACGGTTACGTACTCAATATATCAAACAATGCTCGCATTGTCTGCATAGTTCTATTTATTGTCCTCCTTTGTAAACCAGTTTTTATAATTGTTTAGGTTAGACATTATATAAATAAATAAACAAATTAATAAAAAAATACAAGTAAGTAAATAAATAAATTAATTAATTAATTAATAAATGAATGAATGAATGAATGAATGAATGAATGAATGAATGAATGAATGAATGAATGAATGAATGAATGAATGAATGAATGAATGAATGAATGAATAAATAAATAATAAATAAAAACATGGCCGCCACCCGCACAGATGTGACGTGATTGAGAGTGGACCATGCATCACTTACCTCTATTGAGACACGCAATCAGTTGAATCTCCCGCACTTGAAACACTTCTCGGCCAATGAGGAACGAGAAGACCCGAACCGGTATATGTGTTCCGTTCTCCAGCCAGTTGTACTCTTCGAATATCTCTGTGATGTTGTGCGGCACCCCGTCTGTCACCAGCATGATCGCCTGGTTGCATTGTACCTCCCCTGTACTGTTCTCGCCACAGCCTCGGATCTCGCGGTACTGCAGGGGCAATACATGCTGTCACGACCCATGCAATGCTATCAAGTCAGAGCTCAAAAACCGTGAGACTGAGTTTCTGTTCGTATCTATAAGAAAATCAAAAAATTGTGGGTATAGAATATAGATACACGGCTAGATATTATCAGGGCTTAATCAAATTCATAAACTTGGATGAAAGACGATAATTTAGATATTATTGTATTATCCGATTTTTTCCAAACGTTATGAGTTTTGAATAGCCCTTCATTTTTTCATTGTCTGTTCAGACGTTGATAATATTTAGCTGGTGTATCTATCTACCCACAATTTCGAATATAATAGTTATTTTAAACATACGAATAGAAACCCTTAAATTCAAACGTTTTTTGAGATCTGACTTCCGCATGCCTCCCGGTATTACTTTCTCGGTATAACTTGTTTTTACCACGCAACCACCAGTCAGAAGCTTTGAAATGTTGTTTATCCCAAGAATAACTGTATCTAGAACCTTATCCCGAGATCGTAATACCGGGCATTAGGCCCGGAACTAGCTCGTCATAGTTATAATGAGTTGTACCGTAGAGTGAACAGTCTTCAACGTCTACTCTAATAATTGTGTTGTGACGATGTGATGGATTGCGGTATACTAATGCAAATATATAGGATGAAACGTTAGCAAATCAAGTCAGGGCAGTGAAGTACCTTTGCCAACAGCTCAAACGTCTGGTAAAAGATGGCCTTGCTTGATAGGATGAAACGTTAGCAAATCAAGTCAGGGCAGTGAAGTACCTTTGCCAACAGCTCAAACGTCTGGTAAAAGATGGCCTGGCATGAGAGGATGAAACGTTAGCAAATCAAGTCAGGGCAGTGAAGTACCTTTGCCAACAGTTCAATTATCTGGTAAAAGATGGCCTGGCTTGATAGGATGAAACGTTAGCAAATCAAGTCAGGGCAGTGAAGTACCTTTGCCAACAGTTCAAACGTCTGGTAAAAGATGGCCTGGCATGAGAGGATGAAACGTAAGCAAATCAAGTCAGGGCAGTGAAGTACCTTTGCCAACAGTTCAAACGTCTGGTAAAAGATGGCCTGGCATGAGAGGATGTATCGTTAGCAAATCAAGTCAGGGCAGTGAAGTACCTTTGCCAACAGTTCAAACGTCTGGTAAAAGATGGCCTGGCATGAGAGGATGAAACGTTAGCAAATCAAGTCAGGGCAGTGAAGTACCTTTGCCAACAGTTCAAACGTCTGGTAAAAGATGGCCTGGCATGAGAGGATGAAACGTTAGCAAATCAAGTCAGGGCAGTGAAGTACCTTTGCCAACAGTTCAAACTTCTGGTAAAAGATGGCCTGGCATGAGAGGATGAAACGTTAGCAAATCAAGTCAGGGCAGTGAAGTACCTTTGCCAACAGTTCAATTATCTGGTAAAAGATGGCCTGGCATGAGAGGATGAAACGTTAGCAAATCAAGTCAGGGAAGTGCAAAGTACCTTTGCCAACAGTTCAAACTTCTGGTAAAAGATGGCCTGGCATGAGAGGATGAAACGTTTGCAAATCAAGTCAGGGAAGTGCAAAGTACCTTTGCCAACAGTTCAAACGCCTGACAAAAGATGGCCTGGCATGAGAGGATGAAACGTTAGCAAATCAAGTCAGGGCAGTGAAGTACCTTTGCCAACAGCTCAAAAGCCTTGGTGAAGGCCACACTGAAGTTTGCGTGGCCCTCCGGTCCCCTCGTAGCCACAGCTGCCTTGAAGGCGTTCACGTTCTCTGGAGATGCCTGGAAACAGTTTAGAGGGTCGTTTTTAAAACATTTCAAAACATTCCATAGGGACAGAGAAATGAGTTATAAGTTAGAAGGTTATATTTAAGGGGACGAATGATCATGATTGGAAGTTTAACAGAAAATTAAGTAAAATAGATTTTAGTAATTGTTTATGATTGTGTATAAATAAATTATAAATATTATAAGGTTTCCGAAGGCATTGTGGACATTTTAAAGTTGGATTCATACAAATTAAAGGGGTTCTCACCCGCTACACCAAAAAAATATGTTTAACTAAGGCTGATTAGCTATGAAATTAGCGACTTAATGAAAAGAAATCGGGTTCACCATAACCCGGGAAAAAAATATCAAAGTTAGTGATTTTCGAGCTAGGTCCCATCGGCGAAAATCTCCCATAAGAAATAGCATTGGGATGACCTGTATGCCTTGGGATCTTGGAGGAAACTGCTCAAAAAAAAAATGATTTGATACTTTTCGCTGCGTCTTTCTTTTCTGCGTATTTCGTAAATTTGGTTTTGTAATCGGAGCTTCCGTTCAGGTACAAAATAAAGATGTCTAATCGGGTGCTCCATTTCGTTTTGAGCGTTGCTGTGCACATCGGCACTTCCAGTCACGCGATACTCGGAGGAGGGGAAACGAGTGGAAGGAGGGGCAGGCAGCGTCAGTCAGTCGGGGTGACGGGTTTGCATTGCATCGTCTCGTAATTGTAACACTTTGCGTATCATGTTTCTCGATGGCTACTGCTGTGTACCAGTTTGAGCCCGAATATTCTGCAGAAGAATTGGCAGAAATAGAGAAAGCCAAAGAGTCTATTGAAAGTATTAGCGATGGCGATAGGAAAAATAAGGAAAATTGGTGCAAATGTGACGAATGTTCAGTTATGCCCACAGTCACCGAATGTATTTGTTGTGCGAAAATACCGGCTGTGAGAAGTATGTTAGAAGACAACGTGTACATTACGGACCACCAAATATTTGATAACTTAATTTTGATTTCATACTAATTGCAACTGAAAGAAGTAAAAAGAAATCGTATTCTATCGAACCAATACCAAACAATTTATGGCGGCATTTAGCGTACCGACAGTTTGTGTATTGGATTAACTCAAACACAGCTCTGGGCAAACACAACCGCGTTATTATACCTGCTTGTGTAGTGAATAAAATAAGGTAACGGTTCCCGGATGTGTCGGGCAAATATACTGGGTTTATTCCATTTGAAGAGACATCCGTGCAAGTTTTACCTGACTGATCTAAACTTAAACTTATTTCTTCTCCGTGACATAGTAAAATATTTAATAGGTATTATTGTTTTTAATCTTTTTGCATTGAAGGTAGCATTACATTACACGGAAGCCTACATAACATATATACCTAAATAATAATAATATAGATTTTTGCAAAGCGGGTGTGCAGTTGCTAGTTGCTAGTGAACAAACAACTGTTTCGCCGGTTTCAATTTCAATTTTCATTCAGTCCACTTGAAGGAAGAGGATCGTCATCCTTTGTCCCTTTGTTGTTGCAACCGTACACATAACAACATGGCATTATATTATTTACAATAAAGAAAATAATTGTCAATAAATAATATAGCTATAACAGACACAGTACAAGACACACAGTTACACACCATACACGAGAATGCACGCACATGGAAAACTAAGCTTCACCCGTACACCCACGAGAGAGAGAGAGAGAGAGAGAGAGAGAGAGAGAGAGAGAGAGGAGAGAGAGGAGAGAGAGGAGAGAGAGAGAGAGAGGAGAGAGAGGAGAGAGAGAGAGAGAGAGAGAGAGAGAGAGAGGGGGGGTAGTATTGGGAGGGGAAATAGTCAACGCATGCGCAATGAACGCGGTCTGCTATGCGGTGTCGAGTGGAGTACAGGAGTACACTCGCACCAAAAGCCGGTTGACACCACGCTCGTGCAACAGTCGCCGCGGCAGTTAACCAGAAATTGCATTAATTAATAACAATTCACAGGTTTCAACTCACGATGTTTAATGGTTCATTATCGATTGGTGTGGTGCAGTAGATCATATGGTAAAAAATAAATCTAGCGGGTGAGAACCCCTTTAATGATCACTTGTCATTCCTTTCCTGCATATTTGCGTTCAGTGTTTTAGGATATTAAAATATGTATCTGGTTATGAAGATGAAATTGACGAAATGAAACAAATACGTTGCATGCACGCATCATCTTCCTACTCAGCTGCTTAGAGAGTCACCTACCTGAACCAACATGTCTTCAAAACAAGGAACAACCTCATGGATAGAGTCCGAGAAATTGAACACGTTAACAAAGTCGTTGTTGGTGAGCGTGTCCAGGATATTTCCCACGGTCATCTTCGCGATAACCATCCTCATTCCCCTCATAGACCCAGTCGTGTCCATCAGTATGACTACATCCTTGGAACCCGTGGCCGCTTCGATGTACCAGGGTCGCATGCGTGAGTCAAACTGGTCGGGGTCTTCGATCCACTCCATTGCTGGAACCAAGCAGAGGTTAGGCGTCAATGGCGGCTGAGACAATGTTCACAATGAGTCTTAGAATAAGAGATAAATAGAAACAAATTTAAAAAATTTAAAAAATTTAAAAATAAAAACGGATTTCGTTATACTATGGGTGCTTACGGAAACCCACATCCGAGTGATCCGATCACTGATTTGCTTACGAAAACATCTGAGACTTATTTCGGAAACCACACTGATTCCTCCGAGCAAACGGTTGGAGCAGCAGATCTTGAAGACGTACGACTTGAGGTTCGACGCGATATGCGTGCCGTGCGTTCGGAAACTGACAGAAACTCCATGTGATTTGGATCGTGACCAGATCTATCCGATCGGATCCATTTGGGCGGTTTCCGTAAGCACCCCATGTCAATAATGTTTTGGATCGAGGGCGCGTAGAATATTGTCTCACCTGGGAAATTACGCAGGAACCCCGACGAGCTGGCAAAGTATTGCCACAACAGTGCTGGGTCGCTCTCATAGTTGTTGAGGAATACGTCATTCAAGGCCTCAGACCATTGGATGGCGTCTAGGACACGTGGAGCTGACGTGCGCACACGAACAAGAAAACAAACATGAAGCATCGTTCAGTGATAACATTTTACATTGCCCGATGGCAATTCAGTTCATATGTCTGCTTCACACGAACAACGAAGAAGATACAATTGTATATTTATTGCACACACATTTTATTTGGTTTCGGATACAATTTTGCTCTCATGACTGTTAGTGTTTCGTTGGCAAGTTTGAGATAGGTGGGTAGGTATTCGAGTTTCTCATAACTCAATGATGATGATTTTGTAGTAAATTATGATAATGATTATAATAAGGTAAGCGATGTTAGAACGTATAGAAAATGATTGTGAATGTTTATAAGACTTTCTTGAAATCATTACTTTTATATCAGTGTCCACCGCCCAATATGCACCACATACATACATTCATTCTTTATCAAGAAATTCGATTGTAATCTGGTGATAAATTTATTCAGAATCAGGTGGCTGCTGCAATATCTTAAAACTTAAAACATGAATACAGATGAGTGACTAGGATAGTGTTACACTATCAACATACAAAAGAAACATCAACATACAAGAAACCAATGGTGGCTTACCTCGGTCATATAAGTTAGTGGGCACATGCACGGCGCTGTGGTTCATGTTGACGGGCACGTTGAAGTACTTCCTCATGGGTGATAGAGACATTGGGCTGTAAATACTTTCGTTACGACACTTGTCGGGATCAAATGTCTCCCCTTCAATGGAGCTGCACTTCGAGCTGTAGTAAGTGAAGTTCTGAATTCTATCTTCGATGTCGAACTCGGCCGCTTCCTTCTCAACCGTTTGCATTATACACTAGAGAGGAAAATACAATGATATCACTCGATGATCTGTGATAGAGCAACGTTATTATGCAGTTACAGCACAGAACACAAATTTGGTTAGTTTCTTTTAGCTAAATTCAGCTTCCAAATCTATGTTTATTAGTACCATGTAGTTGTTGGTAGCACCATCATTGTGATGCAAACAGGTTGCCCGTTGACAAATACTTTATAATCTATGTTATTAAAGGGTTATTATATAAACAATTAATTGTTCACTCACTTTTATTGCATCCATTTTGTATTTCATCATGGTGTCAACATTATCCACGATTTCGTCCAGCAGCTTCTTTCCGTCTTTCTTTTCTACTCTCATGTTGTAACTTTTGTAGCGCTGAAATAAATAACAGGTATGCACACTTCAAACATGGTGAATTCTAACATACTTTACAAATAAAGTTTTAATTTGAAAGCTGTGATGTAAGTTTAATGGTTATGGCAGTCAATATTATTGTGAAGTATCATTTGTAACTATTTATATCAACTACAAATTATACAAATTACTTTTAAATCGCGGCATCCAGCACTTTGATATCCTAAAAACTAAAATAATTGCATATAGTATAAAAATGTAGAAACTGTCATAAGGAGTGGACTTGCAAAATGAATAGTCCGTCCATTATAATAGTTTGTTATTATGAGCCCGTATCTTTTGTGAAGACATTAACTGTAGCAATTCACAAGTGTGTTTTCCGCCGAGTCACTGTTGTGAATCGCATCTGTTGTGCTTCTAGAGCGATCCAGTTCGCATGTGCTAACCCTAACCGATATTAGATTATTATTGGATCACTACATTAGTTGTGTATCATTATCATGAATGCATTTTTGAATTTTTATTCACATAAATAAAACAAAGTATATCTACATGCACTATGACGTGCACTTTATCTCGATCAGTTATTTCATTTACAACAAATATAATTAAACTAATTGACGGTTCAAGGTCACTTGCCTTAAGTCGACTCAGATAAGTAATGATGGTGATAATATTAATAATGTTGTACTTATGCTTACTGTTTTGATTTCCGATAATTTTGTGACAGATTGAGACAGCTGCCATAATTCCTCGCCAAAGCTGTCAGCCCAACCTCCAATACTGAAACAAAGTAACTATATTTCTTGTATACATTTCGTATAACTACACAGTCTTGTTATCAGATTATGTTCATGCAGCAAAGATTATAAATGGTGGCTGTATAATCTGTATTATCACTCCCCTGTTTGTTATACCATCAATTTACTTAACGGGCAACATCCCGCTTAAAAGTATCTGAAAAGCATTCCTCATTGACTAGACAATTATCAGACAATTGTAGCAATTACACGCTTAAAGCAATGATGCCATAGATACTGAGCGGCCTCAAACAAAGCAAGGCTGTTAGTAAAGCGTGGTTCACAATTGAAATAAGAGTTGGTTTAGTGAAATAGCAATAAGGTTAAAGCGAATTGGAACATTCCAATAACAATGCTGTGGTTCACAACTATCACAGTGGATTGAAATAGTATTAAGAAATAAATCAATTCCATTTCTTATTTCCACTTCCCATGATGCACCTTAT